>VWZD01012438.1:0-83663 GCA_013396695.1 Sakesphorus luctuosus
CTGTTGAAGCCATAGCAACTTTTTTGGGTAAGTAAAAGTTAATTAGCAAGTACTTCTAACCCACTCTGTGCTGAGGCATTCCTCAGCATCTTTGGTGTCTTTCCCTCTCCTATAAGGATCAAAGTCAATAGCCTGTGACATGTAACATCCAAACAGTGTGCAATGCATGTTTTACTATAAACTTCTATCAGTGGGCCTTTCAAAAACTGTAAGTGCTTTTCCTTCCACCAAAGTGTTTTAGGAGCTTCAGTTCATAGCTCTGCTCAGGCCATGAATTTAACCCAAGCAGTTTGAAACTCTGTGCAATGACACCTTGCATATTCCTCCCTCAAACACATCTTTAAACTGGCTGGTTTAAGAATTAAAAGAACATATTATGAAATACACTCTTACAAATGGTCTGCTTAGTGGATTAAAGATCATTTCAGGCTAAATGCTCCTCAACAAGTATTCTGTGACTGCATCTATATTCTGATGAGCAAGTTTGCCTCTGGATGTGATATACAAAGGAGGCTGAGAGCATTGTAATTGTTTAGCCTTGAGAAAAAAAAGGATCTTACTAATGTGCACGAAGAAAGGCAACAGTAAAAAGAGGACAGAATCAGGCTCTTCCCAGTGGTGTCCAGTGACAGGACAAGAAGCAAAGGGCACAAAATCCAGCACGGGAGGGCCAAGCGTGTCCTAGGAGCATCAGCACAGCATCACTGGCCAGGCGAGGGAGAGGACTGTCCTGCTCTGCTCTGCACTGGGTCAGCCTCACGTTGAATACTGTGGCAGTTTGGGACACTGCAATATTAGAAAGATATTAAGCCACTAGAGAGTGTCCAAAGGAGGGTCATGAGGATGAAGGGCCTTGAGAGGAAGCTGTATGAGGAGCAGCTGAGAGCACTTGGGTTGTTCAGCCTGGAGACTGAGGGAACACCTCATCACAGTCTACAACTTCCTTGTGTGGGGAAGAGGAGGGGCAGGCACTGATTTCTTCTCTGTGGTGACCAGTGAGAAGACCCAAGGGAATGGCCTGAAATTGTGCCAGGGGAAGTTTAGGTTGGACATTAGAAAAAGTTTCTTCCCTGAGAGGGTGGTTGGGCACTGGAACAGGCTCCTCAGGGCAGTGTTCACAGCACCAAACCTGACGTAGTCCAAGAGGNCACCAAACCTGACGGAGTCCAAGAGGTGTTTGGATGATACTCTCAGGCACATGGTATGACTCTTGGGAACAGTCCTGTGCAGAACCAGAGGTTGGATTTGATGATCCTTGTGAGTTCCTTCCAACTCAGCAGATTCTTTGAGTCAAAATTCCACTTAAATATACATGAACATTTCTAATGTAAATTTAAAACAGGAACAGGTTGGCCAAAGGTGTGGACTCTCCATCCTTTGACATACTGAAAACCTAGACACCATCCTGAGCAGCTTGCTTTTAGCAGGGCCAGGTGATCTCCAGACATCTCTTCCAACCTCAGCCATTCTGACTCCCATCAGTTACTTGGTCCACCCCAATGACATTCCTCTTTGGCCACTGAAGGATATGGCTAAAGTGAAACTTCACTGCCATGGCTGTGCAGTACCAGTGGAGCTTCCTTTCTGAGCTCCCATTTACATGTATTCCCCCTCATTCCAGGAGCTCCATCCCACATTTCTACAGGGAACTGTTAGTTTACTTTTTCTCCCTGCAGTCAGCATGAAAATCTGTTTTACTGAAGCTACTCTAGTACTACTCATACTACAGTTTTGAGTACTGTTCCCAAGAGAACTTTCTTGCTTTTACACCCTCCAGCACTTGACGCTATTTCAGAGAACAGAAGGCATTCACAGTACTGCAAATCTCTGCTTATAGCAGGGATGGACAAAGGGGTTGCTCTGCTCTAACTTAAGGAATTCTGATGAAGAGCACATACAACCACCAAATCAAGTCCAATTTGCTAACCTGCCTGAAAACATAGAGTTTGCTATACCGTGATACACTGAACTAAGGGGTTTGCTACATGTGATGATCAATAAGGCATTGACAAATGCAGTTCCTGAAGTTTTTCACCAGAAACTGAAATGACACTTTCATTAAAAGGGCAAGCATGAAGTACAACAGATTTTCATTTCATTAAGATCTTTACATGAAGTAAGTGAACTCATTATACCTATTTTGCCAGAAAATACTTGGTGGGATTGTTCTTCCCTTTGCTCAGTTGTCAAAAAATGGGAGAAACAGCAACAGACTGTGCACTGCTGCCTCCAGCCTTGGGCACGAGGCACTTTCCCAGAGCACTTCAGTCAGCAAAGGGTTTGTAAGCAAGGAGGAAAACACCCAAACAAACAGAACACTCTTATGCCACTAACAGGAAATACAAACCACACCATTATCAGAGTCCACCATGACTGTAACAGGCTGAAGAGCTCCTGGCATAATCCAGCTGCACAGTTGTGCAATGGCTCTCAAGGATAATAATGTTTCAGAGTTTTAATTAGTACTTTTCCATTTTTAGGTTCAGCAACATCCATGGCAGTTGGCTATGTCAAAGTAAACTGGGATCTCTCAGGAGAATTGGCTTTGGGAATTTTCTCTGCAATGGATGCTGGTGCCCTGTTTCTCATGTACTTCACTGGGAACATTTGGGCAAGTTATGCTGGTTACCTTGCATTTAAAGCTTGCTATATGCTCCTTATAACAATAGCAACGTAAGTACAATACACAACTATTCTAATTAAATTTATTTAAATCAGAGTAAAATTTTTTAATTTACCGACATTTTACTGGAATTTTCAGTAGAAATAAATTTTAAATAGGTTTTGATAGCAGCATATATTATTCCTAGCCTGTATAAAACTGTGCTTAGAATTATATGACCTGACAATTACAAGAGTACACTTCACGTCAGAACTACGTAGCTTCTGCATTTGGCTATTCAATGACCTATGTACAATTATCCTCTATGTGATCAGTATTTAATAACAAAAACATCCACTTAAAAGGTAAGTAGGATGCACAGAAGTCACAAAGCCAGAAGAAACAAGAAACTTCTGCAAAAATGAAGCTGTTAAAGCTTAATAGCCAAGACTAAAGGGACTTTGTCCTTTGAAGAGTCCACTGTGCACATTAAATTGCACATGTCCTTGCTCTCCATACTTTGGCCAACCTGTGCATTCACTGGCAGGTTTCAGATTGCTGTCAACCTGAGCATGGAGCGTTATGCTTTGATGTTTGGCTTCAACAACTTTGTCGCGCTGGTGATTCAGACAATTGTAACTGTTGTTGTAGTTGATTCAAGAGGTCTAGGACTGGATATCAGCACTCAGGTAAGCTACACAACTGCTCTCAGTTCCCCATCTCTCTTCAGAAAGTGGGTTTTGCTCCAAGTTAGCCTTTGGGAAGATACCAGGTAACGTGCAAGCTTAGGGCAGTTACTCACTTGGAAAAAAGGCTCATATAAAGTGAACTGGCATAAACCACTACAACCTACTTGCCCCCTAGTCCTCCCAGTTTTGCATCTCTGTTCTATGAAAATATTCTTAAAAATATTGCAGAGGGGAAAGAACATCACCTATTACTGAGGGTATTTTTGTAATCAAAGGCTTACTATGCACAAGTTCATTGTCAAAATACTCTAATCAGAAGCAGGAAGCAAAACCAAAAGGCAATCAATGAGTCCATTACTAGGGTAATTCTGAGTCACATAACTCCAGTGGATGCACCTTAAAAGTTATGTTAATTTTCAAAATTACAGTAATTCTCATTAAATTACTAAACTTGAAGTTGGCACATGTCCTGAACGAGGTCCAAGCAAGTCTCTAGTTTTCACCTTTTCAGAGAAGAGACACAAGTGCCAGACAGCTATCCTCCCTTAGTGAGGTGGGGAAGGGAAGCATGTAACAGAATATTCTCTCCCTCTTTTACAACCTCAGACTTCCTAGAGTATGTAGTCAAGCAGTCAGACTTCTTGAGTCCTTTCAAATGGGATCACTTTGGGCATGGGAGACAGGGGAAGGGAAGGCAGCAGTTGAGGGACACCCCCAAGTTATCATCTAACAGCAAAAGCAGGTTTTGACTCTTATTCCTCCTTCTTCCCCACCTCCATTTCCCAGTTTCTCATTTATGGCAGCTACTTTGCAGTCATAGCTGGAATTTTCCTCATCAGAAGCATGTACACCATCATCTCCATCAAAAGCAG
Source organism: Sakesphorus luctuosus (assembly GCA_013396695.1). Lineage (NCBI taxonomy): Eukaryota > Metazoa > Chordata > Aves > Passeriformes > Thamnophilidae > Sakesphorus > Sakesphorus luctuosus. The sequence goes on from VWZD01012438.1 coordinate 4,164, forward strand.
AAATACCAGTGTGGCTGGTGAAAGCACTGGTCATTAACAACAGAGACAAAAAGAATGGCTGCAAGCAACAGTGCAGAAGGTTTCATCATCTAAACAACAAATCAGAAGAAATATCACGCTCAATCAAGCAAAACTGGTCCAGGTTGAAGCAGGCTGTTTATGAGCCTACAGCACAGAGAGCTTTGACAACAGCAATGCATTTTGCCTGTTTTTTTCATCAGCAGTTTAACTCAGTGACCGACACCCAAACGTCCATTAATGCTCAGTGAGCACAAGGACAGGTGCCTGAACTTCACACCACAAGAACCCACAGAACACAACCTCTGACATTTCACTTCTACTATTTCCATTAATGTCAATTTAGTCCCCAGCACAAGACCTTCAAACATTCCTGGGGAATATCAAGCAGCAGTTGCCCCTGCCAGCAAGGTATCTGTTGGAAAGCTTGCCACAGAGCCCCCTCTGGAAGCCTAACACTTTTTCAAGTGGGAGTTGTGACACAGATTTTTAAAACAAGTTACACAAATAGCAATAAACCATTTCCCCCCCCCACAAATGCTACTCAAATGTTGTATTACTACCATGTGATTGAGTATAGCAATGCTATCACTTTACCAATGGCCAAATGCAGGCATTTCAGATTCCACACAGACAATGCACTTCTCAGAAACATTGTTACAGGACTGTAAGGAAAACACGTCATTACGTGCAGATCAACTGCTACGGATGCAGTGACAGCCGTACTGTGAGTTTGTTGAAGGTGTATGAACACCCAGACCTTCCCTTTGAGTGTCTACCTTGATAAGCATATGGAATAATTATATCCAACAACTGCTGTGATCCACACACACTTACCTTTGGAAGCAAAGAATCTCCTAAAGTAACTTACTTTTAAACCATGGGGAGACACTTCAGTTACTACACAAGCCTTAAATAACATGACAAAGTTTAAATATAACTAGAGCTCATTAGGGAATGTTCTTCCAACTGTCCACTTTCTAGTCAACTGTATCAGACAGCACTAAATTCCACTGGATTCCTTTACCACAACTTAAGAGATGTGTCAAGACTCAGAATGAACTGACCCAGTTCATCTCACAGAAAAGTAAAAATCATCAATTCCTTACAGAACACCTTGAAAAGCCACTTGAGCTCATCCTTATGTCCCAGTAAGTTTTCCCTTCAAGAGAACACAATACTTACATCATATAGCTTTCTTTCAGGAATTCCAACTAAATTTGGTCCTTTTAAAATTATTTTTTTTCTTCAGCACTTGTTTCAACATGGAACTTGGATGTTTTCAGCCATTAAACTGTGAACAGCAGTATCTGGACACCACATCTGCCTTACAGAACTGAAGATAGACCCACTCGTACAAGTGTAGCATCTTCTTACACATGTAACAGCCGACATTTTAGGATAAAAGAACTCCGGATCCAGGAGGTCTCCATATTAATTTCTGTGTAAGAGGGCTTAAGTTATCAAGTGAAGTGCTTTGACGCCAAAGCATGAAAACATAGCTTCTTGGCAACTGTGCATGAGCCATTGCGTGAACAACTGCAGAGACTTTCAAGATAAAAATATTTATAATCACAGGTGAAGAAGCCATTTTGTAAATATAGCTATTTTTAAAACTTAATCCACAAAACAGCTATGGTGTCAATTTCAGCTCAATATAAATAAGACTCTATACAAGACTTTCAGCTGCTTGTCTGGAGTCTGAAAAACATAAAATTAGCGAACACAGACTAAACAGATGTGGTTGTGTGTAGGAAGATCTGGAAACCTTTTATCTGCATTTAACCTAGTTATGAAAAATATGGTATTCCATTGCTTCTGCAGCACAGTCTAGAACTGCATGCCTGCCATACTTAAATCCATTTTGGTATCTTAGCAAGAATCACCTTCATGTGGATCAGGACAATTTCACTACGTGCTGATCTCATTAGCCCTTGCCAAAGCCTAATTTATACAAATAAAGGTGAGGCAGGCACATAACACTGTTAGTCTCATTTTCAAGACATTTGGTTGATTTGGTCCAGTTCCCTGCACTAGGATATTGAAGTGTTCCACTGGCCCTGCTGACCTCTTGTAGTTCCTCACTATACTGCAATTACCTTTTACTATCCCAAAACAGCTCGAGTGACAACAGGGAAAAACTACAGCTATTTATACTGAGTTGAAATACAGCGGGGAGAGCAAGGGCATCATTAACACTCTGGTAACCCTCAACTGCTGGGTATTTGTTTAGTGAATTTCCCAGAGAATTCTGGGATGAAACTGTACACAACAGTCTGTCCAGCAGTCTCCATCAGAAGGAAAACACAGACCTTAAGTCTATTTTAACTTGAAATATGACAACAGGACAAACCCAGACATTTAAGCAAGGAAAGCTATTAAAGGCAGCTTGTTGTATGAGCTGCCTGTGCTGTGCTTGGGATCTCCAAAGTTAAAAAACAAATAGAAATTACAGCCCATGTAGAAGGCAACAGAAGTCAAAAGCATTAGCACAAATGATTTTACAAGCAGAGCTCAAGCATTTCAGATGTCCTGGAAATAAACAGATCTAACAATCAGGCAGTCAGTTACAAGTGAAATGTCTTACCTTAAAGAATTTTCATGGTTAGCTCAAACAGGCTTACACACCTTTTTCAAAAATCAATCTCATCTTCTTTATTCCTCTTATCCTGAAAGGTGTAAAATTTTTTCTCCAGCTGGTCCAAAAGCTTTAAGCTTGCAGTTTAAATATTCAGGATATATTTATATTATTTGCTTATTTCCAGCATTACACTTGAACTTAAATCAATGTTTTTCTGTGTTTAAAACCACATCACCAACCACTCTGATGCAGTTATATTTTTCTTGAACCTTAATACAGACTAGACAAGCCAGACATTTTTTTCCCCCTCTACAAATTCCATTCTTTTAAGTCAGGAAACATTTCCATAAATTAAAAGAAAATGATATATATAATATTCCACAGGACCTCTTACTAATATATATGTTTTTAATAAAAAGAGTGCTATTACATCTGTGGTACCTTGGCCTGCTGTCACATTCTGTTCTGGTCATAACTAAGGCTTGTTTAAAGCCTGTCATTAGTTACCCATAATCAGGTGTCTTTTGCAGCAAACCGTCCCCAGTGCTTCCAGTGTCCTTGACTACAGATATTCTATCCAAATAATCCAAGCTCATCTAACACTCCTGTTTAATGGGTCACTTCACTTGAGCTAGAACAGCAAGCTTCATCACAGGATACGAAGAAACATTTTCAAGTGAAAATTTAAGTTTACCTCATGCTCTGGATACCTCATCTGTGTACAAGATTGGCAGTATGCTCATTTTTATCCAATAAATGTTACTGCACAGAAATAATGCTGCACAATTGCTTTTTCTAATATTTATTTTTTCACCTGCAAACTGTAGCAAAACATGATCAGCTTTATTATGCAGACAGGTATCCCTCTAACATTAGAGATTTAGGCATGTATAAATAGAAGAGCTCTTAGGAAAGGAAAATGTTTTGAGAAATGAACAAACCTTCAATTTAACTTCATGACTTCCAATACCAATGGCTAAAATGATGCAGCTCATTCATTCCAAGAGATACAACAGCACCTTGAAGTGGCTGATCTATTCCCCAGTAACATTTTTCACATAACAATGTGTTAAAGTTACAAATACTGATATGCACAAATAGCTATTTTCTAAGAAAAATATGTACAGTACTGCAGCATAATGAATGTGGTATCTGCAATAACTTATTAGCCAATTTAATATACATGATACCGCTACTTTTTACCTGCCAGTTCACAGGTTCAAGGATGTTACCACAGCCCTCTGTTTTGCACGTTATTACCTGGTGGGGGGTTGATTTTCTTGGTGTTTTGTGTTGGGGTTTTTTTTTGCTTTTTGAAATTTTTTAAAGGTACACAATGCAGGCTTTTATTTTTACTTCTTAAAGACTTCTTTTGTGTTTAAAGCTAATATCAGTGAAACAAGACAACAGTGCAAGAGGCGCAGAGATGTTATGTGACCACATAAGAGTTCTTTTGGGTAAAGTGTCTATAAGGCTATAAGAAAGGATTGGTTGATGAGCGTCCTGTTGGGAACTGTCCTGTTGGTGCACCAGCCTGAGGGAAAAGGACAGAACAAAAATAAGGCAAGTATTTAAGACTTTTTTTTCATATTTCAAGTCATAAATGCAAAATATATAAAAAAGAGAATAACCTACTGGGAAATATTTCTGGTTTATACTGCAGTCTGTTTTTTGGTGCTTCTCTGAAGTTACATTACTAAAAGAACACAGTATCCAAGTATCTGTTTTGATGTGAACAGCCACACAAATGCCATGTCGTAATACTGACTTACAGTTAGGAGAGTCACATGCTGTCTTCCCTTATTTAAAGCAAGAAAATCCCGATATTTTTGTACATCTCTAAATTAAGTGTTACAGGTTATGTTTCTTTGGACATACAGAAGTTATTAACATCATGCAACAACTCACCATAAAAGGGTTACTAGGTACTCCAACAGCTGCAACTTGTCCAAAAGGAGTTACTACAGGCTTTGCTTGCCCAAATGCAGCAAAACCTGCTCCTTGAAAAGATAAAGTGAAAAATATTAACAATAGTAAACAATCTTCAAAGAGCATCTTTGGTGCAGCTCCCACCCAAAAATAAGTGGGAGCTTGAACTGCAGACTCAGCAGGACCGATCCTACTTAAACATGACCACAAATATAAGCCTCAAACACAGTGACTGAGCTTTTAGTTTATTTTCAACTGTTCGTAACTAACCCATTTCCAGTTTTTAAATATCCAATTTTTTCAATGTTGTTGTATCATATAAATTTAGGGAGAAAATACTTTCCACTTTTCTCTTGCCTGTGTTCCATCAAGTTAGAGAAAGTAATAATGTGTTGTAGGCATTCCAAAACAGCCCTTCTTGCCTAAAAACCCTTTTGGTCTGGGAATACTTACAATTTTAATACAAGATTATGGTAAAATTTCAGTTTTGTCATTGCACAACTGCACACAGCCAAGTTAGAAAGCTCAACTACAGAGCCAAAACAGTGTGGAAGCCCCTTATCAACATTATCATCAAGGTCACACAGAAATAAATACACATCCATAATTGCCAACTTATAGACAGATCATTTTCTTCCTGTTTCCATTCAGACAGGATTATCTGAAACATGCAGACCTACCATTTGGCTGCTGAGCAAAAGCAGTCTGTTGAGGGAAAGCTGCCTGGGTCGGGAACGTGGGCTGCTGGAAGTTGCCACTATAACTAGTAGGAAGACTGTAGGAAGCAGGAGTTCCAAATCCTGCAGGCATGCTCAAGGATGCAGTACCAAATGTTGCTGCTGATAGGCAAAAAATAACATTCAATTATTCGCAAGAAATCACTTTTCCATGAAACAAATTACTATAATGCCACATCAAAAGTCTCCTAATACCTCAGTGACCATACAAAAGTTTGGTTCAACTTCTACAGCCACTAAAAAACTGATTTTTTTTCACTGGGATCACCACCACCTAGGTGCATAATTTACCTTTACACTTTAAAAATGAATGGAGTCATACAAAATTCACTAGATCCAGCACATTCAGATACACTTTCTGAAGAAGAAATTGTTTTTTGTTCTCTATGTTATCATACATTTCCCCCAGAGTTTTTTCTGGCAGAAGTCTGCACACATCAGAATCAAGCACATTAAGGCAGCCTAAGCCATTCTGTTTTTCTCCTTCTGAGAAAAGCATGACAGGATCTTCCTACTTCAAGCTGCGCTACAGGAGGTTACAAATCAATTAAAAAAACCCAAGCCACCAAATCAAAGGGATACATGCATCCCCTTTCTTGATCCCATCCTTAAAGGCATAAAAGAAATTCTCACCATGCACAATATTTGCACATAAAGTTTCTACTGCAAACCCTCTTACTGTTGAGGTAGCACTTAAAACAAAACAAAACAAAAAAACAAACCAAAACTTTTCATCTGATTCTCTGCTGAACATTTCAAGTAAAGAACACATAGGCATTTCCACATGTCTTCAGCAAATAAATAGGAGCACATCAGGTGCAAAAGAGTAGTAACAAAACCATTATTCAGTCTTTTGGGAGATATTCTTGACAGGAGAAGTGTACAGAAGGATTTTTGGTACAAACCAGGTATTCTATGCTAGTTGGACAAGACTTCTCTTTTGAAATGTTACAAGTTAGATTTTACGCAAGCTCAACTGTTTAAAAAAATTAACAACATTAATTCAATGAATATAGCTTAATTTGCAGTTGAAAAAACTCCCCCAAAAGTATTCAAGGGCAAGACATTATACATACATAAACTGCCGACAAAGTGCACACAAAACTGATGTACTAACACTGTTCTCAAGTTACAGTGAGCAGAGGAGCTACTCAACAGTCAAACTTGCTAAAACGCAAACAAAAACACAACAAAATGATCAGTGACTCGGGATATCCCAAAAGGCATCAAACTACTGTTGGCAGAACCTTCAAGAGTCACTCATTAGCATTATATTGTGACCATGGAGGAGGGTATCAATAATGGTTTTGTTTGGGTTTCTCAACAGTTTGTCTCATGTATGCTCTTCTCTTCCTTTGTCCAGTTGCCAAATACCCACACCCATTCCATTTTAAAAACCAGAGTCTTCCAAAATTCTTGGTGCAGAGAACCAGATAGCTGTCAATAAGCTTTTACAAGCAAGAACAATTAGCCACAAGAAACTTGATACCAAATGTGGCCACCTACCAAAATGAGCCTGAGGAAATATGTGAGAGTGCATTGCTCCCGAGAGGCCTTATGGAAGCCACAAAGAGACCAGACAATGTCAAATCATTTATATACTCTTGAACAGTCATTTCTTAGTTATAAATATATATAGAGAGAAATATATGTATATGTGCCAAACAATTTATCCACACCAGCAATAGATTAAGCTAAAAAACACATTAGAAATAAACACTACAAAATAGATCTCCCATGTAATAACTAGCAAAGTTCATGCAGCAAGAAAACATAAAAGGACAAGCTAGAGTTGACATCTTACACCTACTAATAACTGTTATCTCCTGTCCCCTAGTTCATAACATGAGGAAGGCTTCCAAAGGGTTGGAACCCCAGCAAGCCAAGGACAGCAGTTTAGAAGGTGGAAGGATAGAGTTGCCATATTCAAAGAAATTTATCTAAAGAGGTTACAAATTCTTAATGGTGATCCAAAACAGCACAATTAGGAATGAGATTAAAGTAAGGGAAAAAATATTTTTGGCATTAAATACCTGAACAAAAGGGACTGAAAACAGAATTAATTTTAGAAGAGAACATGAATTTATCGACTCAGTTCTAACTCAGCCTGATCCATTTCATTCAGCCTACCTAAACCATTGAGTAAACCACAACTCAACATCAAAGTTCACACATCTGGGATGTCCAGCTAATAGATAAAAGTGTCAAAATTTAGCAGTGACTCTGGAAGGAAATTTAGCATAAGCTAGCAGCCATCTAAATCTAACTTCAGTGTTTTAAAGTAGTACAAGTTTGCTTTTTTAAAAAGTGATTAAGTTTTCCCTATGGAATTGAGATTTTACAGATCAGTGCAAAGGTGAAACATGCTTTACAAAAAAGAATACCAATATACTGGGTAAGTGGACAGCTGAGGAGCCAACAGCCCCAGAGCCTTGTCTTTCCTGGTTGCAGCTCCAGCTCTTTGGCTTTGAGAGCTTTCAGCACTTTGAAATAAAGACATAAATTTTAAAAAGGGGTTTATTACCATGCTAGCTGCAGGGCTTTCAAGATCCCTGATTTCAGGGCAACCTTCTATAAAGCATGTTTCAAAGCCAAGGTCATAGTCCTGGAAGTTACCCAACTGGTAAAACACAAACTACAAATAGGCAGAGCTCAAACACATCATTTTGACATTTTTCATGACCACCATTTGAAATCCTAGGATTGAGCCTTGACATTGAACAAATACACATGTCAAATAGACTAGAGACAGAAATACAGAAAGTATTTAAGAAACAAACTACACAGTTATAGAAAAAAAAAGACAATCAATGCAATTCTTGAAAGAAAGTTTCTCAAACACCTAATGGTTTTTTTCCTAACCTGTTGCTCCTCGGCTATTGGTCTGGAATGGATTTGTTGAAGGTGCCACTGGGGCAACAGGTGCAGCTACAAATGGATTTGTGGAAGGTGTTGCTGAAAGATTAAGAATATTTCATTAAATAAGTCTTTTAAAAACCATCAGCCAATCTGACTCACATAGATTTTATACAACTTTTATACAGAGATACATAAATACCTAAAATTACATGAAATTATTAGGAATTTATAATGAAATGCACGTCAAATTAAGTGTTTTAAGAGTAGTACTTTTTTGGCATCCTTTAGTAACTTCAGTATTAGTAGTGTCAAAGAACAACACTATCAAATAAAAATTAGTATGTAGTTTTCTTACAGTCCACAAAGGGTGTCACAGTAACATTTAAATACCTCCAAATGGAGCAGGCACACTCGAAGATGCAGGCTGTGTCTGTGCAGTAGCAGCCACAGGTACTGTTCCAAAAGCATTGCTGGAAAAAATTTATACAATTCCTTCAGTGAAGTCATAACTGCTTGTTTAACAACTAAATATAATTTACAATTGTTGCTGGCACGTAGAAGAAAGGGGATGAACGCTCCTGTGCAGTTTGCAGGCTGCAATACTCCTCACTGATGCTACAAACCAAGCTCCTGATGTCAGGGCCAGACTCTCACTACTGCTGAGCAATGAAAATTCATCTCACCAACAGCAGGAGAAGGAATAATGAGCAAAGCCTAACAGCAAAAAGGTTGCAAAGCAGAAGCCTTAGGGGCATTTGCAATATCAAACAGCCAACAGGTGTTTGGTATTTCTTACTTCAATGATCTAAAAAAGAAGTGGCTGGCACTATTTACATTAAAAATATCTTTTTTTTCAGGGATGATGATATGATTTTGAGTATGCATGCAAGTATTCTGTGTAGGAAAGTTTAGTATGGAATGACTAGAAAGGTGCAGACAACATTCTGCTGATAGTATTCTTAATTTTGCCTTATCCTATCAATCAGTACTGCTATTATCTAAAACAAAGGACTCAGTTTCAGCACTACCTCTAAACTCATTTCCCCATTCAGATGAGAAACAAACAGACTTGAAAAATGACCTCGAGCTACTTTTGTGCACATTGCTGAAGTCAACGTAGACAGAGAGCAGCTTTTCCCACAGTACCTGCTGACATTACTGGTGGCAGTGTAGGCGTTACTGGAGGTGGCTGTGGAGCTGAACACGCTGTCCAGCTCTGCCAGAGCCGCGTACTTGTCTGAAGATGCACTTGACTGATTAGGGGCTGACAGTGCAGGACCTGCTGACGCTGACACTGCTGTACTGAAGCCACTTCCTTGCTCACTCCCACCTAGAAAGAACAAACCAAACTCAAAGGAATGAAGATGGTCCTGCTGACAGAACTAAGTCAAATTCAACGGACAGTTGCAGAACTAAAAATTAAATATACACTGGAGCACACAGGAAAAAGTATTTAACAAGCCATTAGCTATTAGCAAAATGTCATGATTCTATAGATATTCTGCAGCTCAAAGAGTCTCTGGTTTCCCTGGAAAAATAATCCATCATCATTAACAACAAAATTTAACCGAACACTTGTCTTCCAATAATCCATTTCAGGACAAAGCTCTACATTGCAAAACTTACCATCTGAGAAGCAGAATAACTAGCTTTTTCTCCTTAACTTAAAATCAACTGAATCCAAGTATCACTGCTATTATTTTATAAAAAACTAAAGCCCAATCTTTTTGTGGCAGAGAGGAAGGAAAGCTATTCTGGCAGCTCTCTGCAACAACTGCAGCTCTCCATTCAAGAGCCTTCACTATGGGTTTTAGGACAAATATAAAACACGTATTTCTACTTTTTATGTTATTGCAGCAATGATTACTTAAATCCTTCAAATTACAATTCTTCATCTTCATGGGAAGTAGATTTGTAAAAAGCAGTCTTATGATGACATCCTTTTGGAAAGATGTTAACCTTAAAAGTTACATCTTGCACATTAAGAGTACAATGACATGAAAGTCTACTGATCATTTAGAGAAAGGACATTTTGAAATCCAGGGTTTTTTTTGATAATCAAAGCCATCCTTGTGGTAACTACACACACAGAGAATAAGCATGTCAAAGAATGAAGTTTAATACCTTGCCCTGCACTGAAGATATTATCTAAGTTAGCAAGAGCTGCATATTTGTCAGCTGACTGGAGATTCAGCTTATTCACTGCAGCTTTACTGGCTGCAGTTGCTGTGGCGTTGCTCTGAGAAGCATTGAAGGCTCCAAAATCGGCACTGGAGGATTTGGGGAAGTTATCAAAGTGAGCAAAGTTAGCATTCACTGATCCAGCACTTCCACCTGTAACAAATTAAGTTAAACATGATCAATACCCCAAAATTAGAGAAGATTTCTCCACCTGTAACTGATGGCACATTAACCCCCAGTTTGTGGTTTCCTGAGACAACATGTTTCCCTGCCCCATCCCACACATTCAAGAATGTTTCCAATTTCCTTCAAAGTTCACTAGGTCATCAGAAAAAAAAAATCATACATTTTTTGGTCTTCAGATCAGGGACAAAGTCCCCAAACTTCAACAGCTTAAATCACGGCCATAATTTGATCTTGAAAACTATGTGCTATTTCTTAGCTGTTAAAAGTAATTTCAACAATAATAATTTTCTAGAAAAAGAACTATATGTCTCAATCTTTAATATTAAAAATGCAGAGACTTCATTTTCCTGCCATGTGTGGCTAATGAATAGCTGCCATATGCATTTACTTAATGGTTCAATGTTTAACCATTTCAGATGTCAGTCATCATCCTAAGCAAAAAAAAAAGTGCCTAGAAATCTATGAGCAGTATGGTTTCATGCCAAGGTTTAGACAGTTTGGTTCTCTGTTCTCCAGAGTATTTTTAGACCACATCCAATCAGGAAAGAGATGATGAGGAAGACACACAATGCTCTTTTATACCAACTCTCCACTGATGTCAAAGATACATATATCAGTTTTATAAATCTGATATGGGTCCACACAACTGAAGTTTAATCAAATATGAAACCATGAGCTTCCACCTCTTCAGCGTCCAGACAATTGAATCTAGGGAGGTCATGTACTTAAATTTACGTGGGCTGTTCCATTAAGTGTAACATGTTTTACAACAGGTAGTTGATGATTGCACTCATACTACAAAACACATGAATTTCTAAAAGCATAATCAACAAGTTACAACATATGCAACAGTAGGAATGGAAGTGCTATACTACAATGGCATAAAATGAAGCAAGCTGAGTTTTCCACTGCGTGGAACTTACTGTGTACAGCCTGGAGAGGAAAAGCTGAAGTAAATTCACCAAAACTGCAGCTAGATGAAAGCGTTCTGAACGCTGGACAGCCAGAAATTGTGTGTGGGTTAAAGTTAACATAAGAAGGGAGAAAGAAAATTTGAAAAAAAAGTTTAAAACAACACCACACTCAAAAGAAAAAAAAAAGGAAAAGAAAGTCAGTCAGCCAAAGATCTAGACAAGCAGCAAGTGTAAGCTCAAGCAGAAGTCCTAAAGCATGATCAAATTAAAGGAAAGCAAAATAAATCTTAGCAATAGGCTCTACACATGAAGTCAAACATACTGAAGTGTGTGCATATGCTATACATACACAGAGACACACTTTTTTGGTACTGTGACATGCTTTTGGGTCTACTGAAACACTCAGAAGATAAAGAGTCAATTCAATATTCATCAAAATCAGTATGGTTTACTCTTTTCATAGTTATTTCAAGTGTAGAGCTAACAAACACATAGTGCCATAAATCAGACATATGAGCAGCATTAAGGGAAAAAAAACCAACAACAAACAGAAGGAATTCATTTTGAGTTTCCCCAGAGCTTCAGATGGCTTGCTCGCATTACAGCAGGCAGATGCAAGAAAAACTCAACTTCAATACCTTCCAACATAAAGGTAAGGATTATTTCAATTAAGGATTACTCAAAAGTGCTAGGAGTTCTACCTGTATTTTGGGGCTGAAAAGGAAACTGACTTGCTGTGGGGAAACCTCCAAAATTACTCGAGCCACTAGGCTGTCCAAATGCATCAAAGTTTGCAAAACCTGCATTTGCAGAGTTCTGCGCTGTAAATCGCAAAGGAACAAAACACGTTAATGGACATGGGAAATAAACACAAAAACAGATGTATTAACTGAACTCATGGTCATGACAGCCTCCCAGGGGTATGTCCTGCCATGTGCTTGCTTTTTACATGAAAAAATTATACATGCTATTCTACAGCTGAAAGTTGTCTTTGAACAAGCTTTCACAAGTCACCTTCACGGAGCTGTTCCAGTTAATGATACTTCTGCCCTCCTCACACATCCTGCTACTCACAACTGCATGACCTGATGAAGTCCACTTCAGCTTAACCCTGGAGTGTTTGCAGTGGTGGCTGCTCAAGGGAAAACAGCCATAAAGTGCAGAACACCAGACATATACCTGTGGAACCCTAAATGCTAGTTTTCAAAACTAAAATATGTGGGATAAGTGAACAAAAATTAGAAGGTATTCTTGTAACATACAGACAATCAAAATTTTTCACACACACAGTGCTTCTCCCTTAGGTGAATTTACTTTGGCACCACTTGAAGAGTTTTAGCTAGGTTTTATAAATTTATCTAACTAGAAAATTCAGTCTTTTAAAAAAAACTAAATCAGAGTACAGAAATATGGAAATCAAAAACAAAATATGGAAAATCAAGTAGAGAGCATTCATACAGTGTATCCACAGAACAAAATACAAGGAAATTTTAAATAGAATGTCAGTTTTTGCCTTCCTTTTGTGCCATACCATAGGCAAAAAAAAAGTTAACTCTAATGCGATTTCCAGCAGCTGGACATTCAAGCATTTACAGCCATAGGAATTGCACACCTAACAGATAAGCTCCACAGAAAATCTTAAACTCTATTAAAACAAGAAAGGAAAAAAATGTTTTTAATCAAATGCAAATCCAAGCTCTTTATATAGGTAACGTGAGTTACTATCTAAAGAAAGCCCATAAAACACCTTCTGAAACAACAGATGGCAATACATTATATTTTTAGGTCAGAATTTCTTTATTCTGGAGGAATTCTGAGGATTAAGGATACACAAAAAGAATAAATTCCGCTGACTGCTTTAGTACCATTACTTAGTAGTCAGATAGCACTAATAAAAACTCTCATTATTTCACTTAATGTCTATTAAAAAGCATCTGTACTATAGATTTATAAGCCAAAAGGACATTCTAATACAAACCAGTGCATTCCACAATGCTGCTACGATGCACGAAGTGCTGACATTTGCCTTCACAGGGAACTCTGGGAGAGAGGGGTGAGGTTTGTCTGGACTTGATACCACTTTTCATGAAAAGTGTGCACATGCATTAGGTTTACAGGGCATGGTTCTGGTAGCAGGGAGTGGCAGGGGTGGTCCCTGTGAGGAGAGCCCAGAAGCTGCACCCATTTCTGAGCTTCAGAGGGCTCCAGAACAGCCCTGCTCTGCCCAAACCCGAGCCCACCAGCAATGCTGGAGGCACCTCTGTGGCAACGTGTTTAAGAAAGGTTAAAAGCAACTGTGCAGCAGCTGTGAGAGAGAAGAGTGACAAAAACGCAAGAGAGAACACTGCAGACACCAAGGTCAGCTAAGAGGGAGGGAAGGACACGTTCCATGGTGAAAAGGACTGTCCCCTCTGCAGTCCACAGACACACACTGTGAACACACATCCATGTGCAGCCTGAGGAGAACCCCCACCCGAGCAGGCAGGGAGGTATGGAGGAAGCTGGAGCCTGCAGAAAGCCCCCGCTGGAAAGGCTCCTGGCAGGAGCTGTGACCCCGCCTGAGGGACTGTATCCCATGGAAAGGAGCTATGCTGGAGCAGTTCTTGAAGAACTGAAACCCATGAAAAGGGCCCACGTTGAAAGAGGTTTGAGGAGGACCATATCCCACTGCAGAAGATGGACCCCACAACAGAGCAGAGGAACTGCAGGAAGAAGCAGTGACCAAGATGAAATATTCTGAACTAACTGCAACCCTCAATCCCCATCCCCCTCAGGAGGAGGAGTACAACAGTCAGGAGTGAAATTAAGCTTGAAAAGAAGGGATGAAGGTAGTTTTGGTTTTGTTTTTTGATTTTTTCCTATCTACTCTACTATTAATTGTCAATAAACCAAGTTAATCTTCCCCAAGTCAAGTCTGTTTTGCCTGTGACAGTAACTTTCTCTTGACTCATCAGCTTTTCGTATTTTCTCCCCCCACCCTGCTGAGAGGCAGAGTGAACACACAGCTTGGTGGGCACTCAGCAGCCAGGCAAGGTCAACCCACCACTGCATAAGGGTCAACAAGGCGAAAAAAAGTATCAAAGAAAAAGCAAAATCTTGTGAAGTTATTTTCACTTTGGAGTGTGCAAGGAGAAAAAGTTGGCACAAACAGATGAAAAATTACTTCTATTTTTGTATCATCTGTCTTGGTTCAAACAGCATTTTGCAGACTGCAGCTCCAAATTCCACAGTTTGAGTTGTTTTACATTACATACTAGAAGCTTTTCAAAAGGAATTAAGAATTCAATTGCACCTTGCTTTAAAATGAAAGTGAGGCTTTCATCCTGATGTATTAATTGGATAGGGATACTGAGAGAATGATGTTTAGCTGTCCAAATAGGATTAAGCAAATAAACATCACTCAGAATTATGGCAAAATTATTCCTTTTTAACCACTCACACAAACAGACCACTATGTCAAGAATCTTAAATGAATTATCTTTTAGGTCTAGATTAAAAACTGTAGTATACTGCATTACAGGACACTTCATTTTACTTCACCAGTTGACACAAAGTATGACTTGCAAATGGATCCATGTTCAACTAGCAGATCTGTGAAGACCCTTCAGCAGTGTATTCAGATGTTAATCTTGCTTTATTTTATGCAGTAAATTTTAAACCTATATAAATGTGGCACAAAGGTGAAGATCAGGTAAGACTTGTACTCTCCTGTACCTGGACAAGATGTAGATTGGCAACTCCAAAATTCAGTTCTCCACCCAAAAACCCAAGAACAATCCAAGTAAGTTAAGGAACTGCAGTAAACTGCAGACTGGTGTGGATTTACAGCTGCTGTTGAGACTGCAAACGAATGAGGCAGTGCAAAAGCCAGCTGGCTAAAGCCAGCTCCAGTATGACAGTAGCAGGCCTGGCAATGCCAGCTGCCCCTACAATCTTTGCAGTTTGTTCTGTGAGGTTTGCACTACCTGGAGGGCAATAATGGCATGAAACACTGTAAGAAACAAAATAAACCAAAGTCCACATATATCCAAAGCCGAATATAATTCTCTAGAAAATAACTATGTTGTACTATTTTGTTTCTCCTAGATAAAGTCTCTTCTCCCATGTTTCTGTGGTAAGAGTTGTGCTGTGTCACTACACCTTTTTAAAATCTTTTATGCAGGTCTTCTATTCCATTAGTCTATAGGAAATCTACATGCCAAAAAATTTGATCTTTGTTGCTATTACCAGTCTGTGAACTACAGACAGAATAGTTATGCACCACTTTTAAAACACCATAATTTTGCAGAAATTATGGAACTTTGTAAATTAAATACAGAAAGTAAATGTAAGGTCAGCATGTTTGCCCTTCAATAAGCAACAATGTCCTGAGCCAGCTCAGTGCATTAAAAACTTGGAAAACAGGAATGTATCAAAAGTCACAGTTCCTGCCTGATTACAGCACAAGTTTGTTCATATTTTCCTATCAGCTGCTGCACTCAACTGTGCTTTAGTAATAGACACAGTAACTTATATTGAATGATCTGAAGTCTGCTGGTGCTCTGCAGTGATTTCTTTAGTTAACCATAGTGTACATGAAGGGAAAAAGCAAAGTCCATCCCCCTAAAAGCAAGGCTAAAACAAGAACACCAGAACATAAATCTTGAGATAGTAGTGCAAGTTCTTCCATCCTCTGTTGCAGTGTGCAATTACTAACAGAAATTACACGTTTATACAACTCCTTAATGAGCATTTCCAACTCATTTTTGCCAAAGCTGGCAGACTGATCAACCCTCCCTGTGCTCCAAAAGGAAAAGTCTTAACATTTTTTTATTTATTTCATTAACACTACCCTGTGAGTTACTGCACAGAACAAGCCTTGGGAGCATTTTATGCTGGCCAAGTCAGAAAATATCTTCAGGTAACAAGTCTGCAATACACATTCAGCTATTGCACACTCAGAATCAGGTTCCTGTCTTCAAGAAACTGCCTTACTAGCCCTGAAACTGTTCAGGGTTCTAAAATTTATGGAAAGAAGTCATGGGAATGACTGCAATGGTTAGTTATTGAAACAGAAAACTAGTCAGTAGAGCTGAGCATTCCTCTCCATTTTTATTTTCAGCTCTTCTTTCAACCAGAAATTAACAGACTCTTTCACAAGATTATATTTATTCTAGATCATTCATACAGCTTTTTATCCTTCTGAAAATTACCCAGCAGAGATGTAATGGAATTTAACCTAGATTTGGAACACAGTATTGAAATCCTGCTTTAATGGAATTTTCATGTCCTAAAACCCACAAAGAATAAGTAAGTGTATATAAATAATCATTCAGCAACAAGTTTAGAAAAAAGTTATTAAAAAGAATTAATTATCTGCAGCCTCTTCAGTAACACTGTACAACACTGGCCAGTCAGCACTAGTTCTCCCAGTTTAAATATACCCCAAAAAGATGACTAACATGAAATCTATTTTAAGGATTTTACAAAATACACAGAATAAAAATTGCTGTTGCAATGTTACTGAATTCAACCAATTATTTCACAACATTTAGTTTTGAAAGTTAACTTTGATAAATCCTTGGTATTTTGCTCAGTCCCTCAGGTGTGAATCTTTGGTCCCGTCCATCATACTTTCTCTTGGCTGTTAACAGCTTCAGGACAGCTTTGCAGGAAACCTCTCTTATTCTTGGTAGCTTAGCAGCACCCCAGTTTCTCTCAGACAAACTCGATGAAAAGCCCTTTCAGACCAAGCAGGCAAAGGTACTTTCCCACAAATACAACACAAGTTAGCAGCAATAAACTTCAGAGACCACAGAATCAAGTTTTTCTTTAGGACAGAATTCTATGGCTCTAGATCTATGGCTGAAAAAAGCCCTGAGGGCTCAGTATTTTACTGAAGTAATTCCTTAAGAATTCAAGGCCTCCTCAGTCAATACATATGTTCAAGGCTTGCTTATTCTTCCTGAAACTACAGAACACTATCCACATGGGCAGTACTCAGTTTTCAGAGACACACAAAAGAGGAGGTCACTAAACTGAGGAAGCCTTTTTTTTCTTTTGACAGATTGGCAGTTTTTATCAATGTATGTGGACTCCTTTGAAGTCTCTGTATCTGCTTGCTTTCTGTGAATGCTCTTCCTAACAATTTTCACAAAGAAAACTGAAGGTCTAATATCACTTCTCCCAACATTTTGTTACTCATCCTCTCACTTTCTCCCCCAAAGACTTTGAAGCTTAGTAGTAGGCAGAAAGTCTACTCATACATATCCTAGAAAATAGCTATAGCAACTCCCACTTCAAAAAGCAGAATTGTCATTCTTTGTGTTTTCAACCTTTCTTTATAAAGCCTTAAAAGAAATCTCAAGCAACATAGCACTAAGGCATAGATCTCACGAAGTCTAATCTAAAACCAATCAAAATTAAAACTACATTTTTATACATTGAAAAGGGACACACTGGTCCCAATACCTACCTGTACGACTGTTGAAGTGTGCAAAATTAGCAAAATTTGCTGTAGCAGTTGGCTGAGGAGGAGCAGCAGCAAAGATATCTGAGCCAAGGTCACTGAGGAGGTCAAATTGTTTCTTTTCTTGTTGCTGCTGTCCTTGAGATCGAACTACAACAGGAGACTACAAACAACATTTCAATTAGCAAGTACAAAAAGTTGGTATTTTACCAAAACCGACATTTGCAAAGTATTAGAAGGATTGGCCAAGCATATTTCTTTAACAAGACATTTATTCCTAAAGTTCAAAATGCTGTATACAGCACAGACCCTTCTCCTATAGTAGCAGGAAGACTATCTAGTTATGCTACTAACTGTGGCTTTTAAAGGCACTCTGCAGCAGATTTCCATGGTTTAATAGGGCCTAGAAGGACAAAGTAGCAATATATCAGCAACTTCAGAATTATGTATTCAAAACTGCAAATACCATACAAATACAAGCAATAAAACTGAATTTTACAATATGAAAAATAGTTGCTCACTACATTCTGAAAAAAACCTTTTAGAATTCAGTACAGGGAGAGAAAAATTGAAGAATTTCATAGGAAGGCTTCAAATTTCTACTGATGGAGTCTCAAGAGGTCCATTCAAGAGTTGCTTGTATCCTGAAGGCAGTTTTCAAAACAAACTGTCCTCCCTCCAAAAATCAAAGTACATAGTGTAGTTTGGCTTTACATAAAAGCACACAATGCTCCCTGAAAGCCACTTGATGAAAAAGTTTCAAATGCATAGGAAGTAATAATAAGCATGGAATGCTTACATCCATCCATCCATTCATTACTAATCTCTTGGTTAACAGAATCATTCCTTTTATTGTTTGCAAATAAAAAACAAACATGAAAACAACCACATTAGGTTCAGAGATATTTAAGCAAAAGATAATCATTATTAAACTTACCACACTAGAAATTTCTGCTTACTGAAAACAGCCATTAAAAAACAAATTTGGTCAATAGGAACAAACTTAATTTAGTACCTAATCTGCAAACACTGTATACTTCAAAATACATAAAATAAAGCTGTCAATAGCAATCATATTTGTTCATACAGATCATAATAGTTGCTATTGCAAGAATTTTTTGTGTCACTAAAGAGGAAAAAACTGCAGAGCAGTTCTGTCATTACTCACCTGGCTGGGTGTGCCCTTGTTTAAGTGCAGTGCAGGTGCAGCTTCTCCCAAGAGAGATTTGAGTGGCTTCACCTCAGGTGTGCTGCTTGTACTACTGGCAGAAGACCCCGATATGGACGCGTGGACTGAGGCCACCACCTTGGCCTGCTCTGGAGGGACATACCTACATTCAAGAAGAGCAAGTTTTTACAAGCTGAATGTGAAAAGCTCCACTCAACATTCATAAGACTAAGTGTGAGAACTGGTAGATCTCAGCTTTGCTGCTTTAACCACTGACCCTGCTGTAGATTTTGTCAGTAGTTCGCAAAATAACTATTATTTAAATATGCCAGATAGTTCTTTAAAAATGGACTGGAATTTAAAGTCATCAGTAATTCTAGCACTTATTAAATACAAAGCACACATGTCTTTCCCATCCTAATAAAAGTCTGCTGCACTATTCCTTTGCACTGTTGTTGACATCCCCTTAAGCCATTTCTGTTCCATCAATATGAACATTGAGAAATTTTTTTAGTTTGTCTTCTCCACTTCCTGTAGGAGCTCTGAATAAAGTTCAGAAGTCCTTTTACTTTACAGAGCTGTGCAGTCCAGTCCAAAAAGCACACAACAAGAAAAGCACACTCCAAAAAGAGAGGAAACAGTCCATCTTCCCTTCTTGTCATAGAAGCAATCTTCATAATTGTAAAGGTATCTTACCATCTTTTCTTTTCATATTTTTCCTGTAGAAATTCCTTTACTTTCTGTGGATCCCTGAAGTCCGGAATTGCTGATGACCTATCATCAAATAGGCCTAGCCAAATCTGTTTGCACACCTTAATAAAAAAAAAAAAAAACCAACAAAACACAACACAGATTCATCAGAGAAAATGCCTTAATTCAAAACCTATTTAAGTTGACTATTATTAATACATAAAATCACTAAAACCCCTTGTGGCTGCACCATTTATCACAGAATCGCAGAATATGCTGAGCTGGAAGGGACCCACAAGGATCACTGAGTCCAACCCTCAGCCCTGCACAGGACCATACCCAAGAGTCACACCATGTGCCTCAGAGTATCATCCAAACACTCCTTGAACTCTGGCTTTGTGCTGTTACATTTCAGACAGAGCTGGTTTAACAGCCTGGTGCACCATGTACTTGACTAAATACTTGAAGTTGAAAGACCATCTGTCACAGCAGGGCAAGGAAATCCTTGCATCCAATTTCACCATCCAGTAGTGCTTTTACAAAATATTTATAGAATGTAAAATGCAAAGCACCTGACTTCTTCTCGTGATCTTTAAGACTCTTCTACTTCAACTAATTCTACACATTCCCTTACCTGCACTTCAGGGTTTAAGTTGTGTCAACAGATTTCATATGCCCTAAGCCCCAGATGGCAGATTTTAAAGGATCTGAGCTTTAGTATTTATACTTATAATTATTATTTGAGTACAGGAACTTTTTAAACAGCCATGATGCAGTTTCTACAATATCACATACATTTGTGAGAGAAGGAGTAATAGTACTCCTGCTCTGCTTCAGTTTTCTAATTGTAGCTGTGAGTGAGCAAAAGTTGAACCACTGGCAAAGTTCACAGTACATTAAAGCTTCAATCCATGACAATACCAAGATGAAAGGGGTTCTCAAAACTAAAACAAGACATACGAGTTTTAACTTAAAATGTTTTAAGTGCTTCAGACTATTCTGCAAGCAACCTGAATATGCACCCAAATGGTAACACTCAACATTAGCTACCCTCAAAAATCAGTCTGCCATTGCAGAACAGGTTTCTTCCAGAGAAGTAGAGTTGGAAAAGCTTTTTTTTTTTTACGATGCATACCCTTTCTTCCCACACCCTTTCTGAAACAGTCCTGACCATCCCTCTTACATGTTTCCCACAAACATGCCCTCTATCCTGCAAGTGTCAGGTTTTCAACACTGTCCCCAGTGACCTTCAGGAGAAGCACATGCTCTACCAACCAAGAGCTACATAAACACACTGCTCTGAAAGCTGGCAATGTCGAAGTTGTCATACTTCCATTTCATCATCTTCCCCAAACGGGTTTTCTTCTTTACCTGGCCAGGGACCACTAGTTGTCAAATGTAATAAATCTTATTGGTCATTTCACGGATTGCTCAGGATTAGAGAAATTAGACTGACATAACTATGTATTTCACACTCGATGTCTCAGTTTTATATAGCCTGACTGCATGTTCAACACTCCACAGTCCTTATCATCATCTACTGATAGAGACAAACAACAGGAAACAAATCTAATAATCAAAAGATAGCTCTAAATTAGATATTTAAATAGTCATCTAAAAATAAGATCAGTAGTTCCTACCTCAAATAAACTCAGCTATTCCACATTCATTTAGCAATTGTACTCCACAAAACGGTTAAGTTCAATGCACTGATGTGAGTTCTCAAAATTAAACAGTCATTTGCAATAAGGTAATAGATAAAATTAAAACTTAATAATATCTTTAATACTTTTTCATACAGGAACTTAGTCAAGAAAGTCACATGTCTGTTTTAAAATAAAAGCCAATAGCACGGCATGAATCACTGTTTTAATAGTGCCAATCTTGCACATAAACACGCCTTTTCGCTGACAAAATGTATGAAGCCAGAATATTTCAGTGTACAGCTTTAAACTGGCAGAGGATAATCTGAGGTGGGCCAGCAATAGTATTTCCATACTTAGATTTGTGAGTATAACTATAAAAGTAGCAGTCATATGATTGCCAGGAGGAAGAGAAGCCCTGCTTGTGGCTATTTACAGACTCTCAAGCAGCAGGAGGTGGTGGTGTCTAAACCTACACAGTCCCCTCACAACCTCATTTTCAGTATTGAGAGGAACATCAGGAAACACCAAAGAAAAGAAAACCTGCTTAATTTTGAACAAGCAGAAAGACAAGTGTTACACCAGCCCCTACTTATCCCACAACCAGCACAGTAACACTCTGGGCTGTACCAGGATAATCCATTTGCATCCAGCCTGAGATGTGCCAGCAAATGAAAGGGAAGGTCCTCCTCCCCACCCATATCAGCCATTCAATTACTCCTCCTACTGCCACCCAAAACAGATCAAAGAAAGTCATCACAATTACCATGTCAGGAGTACCACCAAAACCTGTAGGAGATCAAAGCAACCATCAAACCACAACTCAGTCTCTGACCTTCCTCCCAGTCTTCTACTCCATCTTCACCCTGAAGTGCCTAAGCATTCCAAGGGGAAAAGAGAACAAATGACACAAAAAACCCCCCAGGTGTCAAAGTCTGAAGCCATGTTAACTATTACGGATGATCTCTCTGAGAAATCATAAAACAAGGTCCTGTGTGACTTTAGCTCAGTGCCAGCTATGGAGCTATAGTAGGTAACAGTGCTATGAATATGCAAACAGGGACGGAGGAGGACTGTGCTGAGCACCTGTTAGTTTAAAATGATGCAAGCTTCTTAAAGGCATCTGCTCTTGCACTGCATTGCAATTTTTGCAAACCTTCGCAAAGCTCCCAAAAGTGTTTCCTGGAGCGACTAATTCTTTCTAAATACCTAACCACAAAAAGAAGTAACAACTGAAATATGCCTTAAGTCACTATTGCAATTTATTTAAACAAACTGCCAGGCACTCTTTATTGTCTCTCCATTACTGGCAGCAGAGAAAACAGTTTTACTAACGGGCAACACACAACCACCAAGCAAAGGAACCTACCTCATCACACACACTTCAGCAAGAAGTTCTCACTGTAGCAGAGTCTGACAGCAGGAGCCACACAAACCCAGCATAAAACACTGTCTTTACTACACCAGAGATACAAATTAAATTTCACGTAGGATTTCTTTACCTAAACAGTTATTAGAGAAGGAAGAATTGCTTAAAAGTTCTTAAATATGGACAAGTCATAGAAGCCAAAAACAGACCACCATAAGAGATTAAAGTAGTTGGATTTGGATAGTGGGAATGATGAAAATGAACCATAAAACTGAGTGGGTACATACCATGAGTGGAAGACAAAGGCTTAATCACATTCTCGTAAGGGCATTTCAGATGTTTCTGCCAAAAAAGAGTGGGTTTGCCTTCCTACTTCCTCTTTGATGGCCTTAAAGGTCTTTCCTAACTTACACAATTCTGACTTAATTCCCTCAAAAGCCAAATTTTATAAAGCTTTAATATCACACAAGAAACCATTAAAAGGCCCAGTTTTGTCTCTGTATGAAGTACCACACAATGCTTTGAACATCAGCAGCCGTTCCAAGCCAGCATTCAGAGCACAATAAAAGGCCCGTTGTGTTTCTCTGTTTGCTGGTGACCTGAGTGCTCTTTCTAGCTATACTTGTGTTACCATCATCTGACTTGACAGGCACCCACAACACTGCATTGATTATGCTTCGAGGGAGCCACAAAACACAATTTTCAGCTACCTACAAAAACGCAAATGGTAGTGCTGTGCAATGCCACAGGCTGAAATCAAAATTGAAAAATAAAATTGAAGAAACACTGTTGTCAGAGGCAGAGCTCGTATCATCATATAATTGTGGGGGTTTTAAATAATTATCTTACCACAGTAATTTTAAAATAAGTCACTAACAGTCCTGAATCTTGTACAAAGAAGTAATTTGCTGTGAGAAGTTATTTTTGCTGTATTTTTATTGATGAGGCCATCACATTTTGTTGTTTCAAAACTATTTAAAAGTTACTCTTCTGATAAAGATGAAGGACATTTATGCTACACAACTTGCAGTTTATGATGGGGAACAATCACTCAGCATTTACATATTTGGTACTCTGATTACTCACCACTAATTCACCATCTGAATTTGACAGATACCAAGAGAGTAACTATGACTGAAAAAATATTCATCAGAAATACAAAAAAATCAGACTGGCAACATAAGCTGCCAATTCTTCATCATGCGCTTCAGTTCTGTGTTGTGTCCAGCCCCAGAGCTGCCCAGGCAGGACACCTGAACAGATCAGCACAGTCCACACCCTGTGTGACCCTTGCTGGACATGAGCGCAGGAAGTGCAGAAAGGCAGTAAAGGAAATGTAAAGCTGTACAAACCCAAGCTTTAAGTGATCAGTTGCTCTACTAAACACACACAGTTTTCTTCTTAGTTTTGTAATACAAACTCACTGTTTGGGGAAAAAAAAAACAACAACAAACAAGGAAGTAATTGTTCTCCATTTTTGCTTATTTTGAAAATGTATGCTTTGAGAAATTTGAATTTGATATCCCAAAGAGCATGTATTTCAAACCACCTCTCTAACTACTCCATATATAAATCAGACTTGCAGAGCTCATACAAAAAATGCTACTGTCCAAGCTCCATGATACATCTTAAGCTTCATTTTACAGAATTACTAATTCCTTTGCTTTTACAGATACTATATGAAGCATCATGCCAACTCACCACACAGTTACACAACACTGCTATTAAGGTATTGGGCCTAAAAATTCTATGGCTTTCTGAAATTCTTCCACATTGCACCATCTCCCTGGGGATACTCTGGTTCAAGCATTTAATATTAATATTGTTCTTTCTGCAACAACAGCACAAATAAGCCTCTTCTCAAAAGCTCTGTTCATTCACCAAAAGCTCAGTTATACTCCTTTTGATAATCAAGGCTCTATCAAACAAAATGCTCTGCTTAGAGGAGAAGAGCCTTACAAGCTGGAGCCAAGAGTAAACATTCAAGTTATGTGGAAGCCCCTAGAAACAGTGGAACGTATCCAACAATCCAAAACCATTGTCCACTGTCCCTGAAAAGTATAATTAGTCCATGTCCCACTGGTTCACCAATGCAGCAGGGAAAAAAAGGACAGCATTGAAGCAAGAATGATTAAGTGTCTGCAGCATTTGGGTGTCTACTTTTGTTGACAGAAGCAATACTCCAAAGTTTTGCCCACACTACACTGTGGGGGCTGCAAAGGAACAAGATAAAACAAAGTTCTACCTTGTCTGGTTGTCAGCAGTTGTCTTCATGAAATTTAACAGTTCATGAGAATCCCTGTAACAAGCACTTTGGGAAGAACAGTACCTGTCCTTTGCCAACAAGCAAGGGATGTCATTAGACATTTGGCAATTAGATACTGGGATGTTCAGTATTAGATCAGTAAGTAAAGCATGAAGTAAAGAGGGAAAGAGAATCACAACCAGCTTCAATCTACTCACCCTGACCTAGATAAAAACCCAGGAGGTAGCAAGGCAGAAACTGTGAGTTACCATAACTTAAATATATTGTGGGAAGGAGAAATCGAGCCAAGTGCATATTGTATATTAGAACAACGTCTTTACCTGTATTTCTCTTCATACCACTGGTTTATCTGAATCTGCACTCCACAGCTATTCCATTTGAGGTAGAAAATGTTTTTTCTAGAGTAACTACATTTCCCCACTTTGTTTTCCATGCACTATTTACAGTTGTGGTCCTACAGTTTGAGTAATTACCCTTGTTTTCAGCTTTAACAGAAAGGAACAAAGAATACATCCCATTCAGTCCACATCTGGTACCCCACAAAACAAAACTGATCAGGAAGACTTCTGGTTTTAAAACCCAGCCTCCAGTAACATTTCATACTTTCAGAAGTTCCAAGAAGTGCTCAGAGTAAGAGAAAAATACATGTACCTGTTTACCACAAAAGTTTAGCGTTTGTTTTGCTTCTAGGTTTGCTGACATGTTTGGGGTTTTTTTTTCCATTATGCTCTTACAGAGCTGGGGAAGTGGGGAAGAACAGGCACATTCAAAAACTGCTAATAAAGAAATTAATCAGCAATATCCATCAAATTTTCCAGAAACACAGAATCTGAGATTCCAGTTTTTTTCTGTTTCAGTGCTACACACTTCAACTACCAACACTTTACCATGTCCTAACTATTTCACTGATACAGATCTCAGTATGTGTGGGAAGGCGGATATGGGACAGACAAAGGCCTTCTGCTTACACAACACATGGAACCACCACACTTCAGAAACTCCTGTTAGCAGAGTTGTGATAGCTAGGAATAACAAAGATACAGTTAGACCTACAAAATTAAAGTTCTTGCTCATGAAGCCTCCTTCTCTTGTATGCAGTGAAGGCAGTAAGGGAAGGAAAAGCTCTAACAGGGCACTTACTTCTTTCTGCTGGTAGAAGCTGCACTTCAACTAGGGAAAGCACACTCCTTGACCTACAACACTCCTTGAGACCCAGACATACCACTGCATAGGAAGATTACACATGTCAGTCTAGTTTAAAAAGCTCTAATGAGATATTACCTTTCAGGAGTCTGGTAAATACCAAATTACACTACTTCTCCCCCTCCCTGCCAATAAAATATCCTTAGTTATGCACCAAATGCAATGCTGACAGTGTAAAGAACTGCAGATTACCAGACAACAAAACTATGTTCCAAAACATAACACTCATCCCACAGGAAGAAAGATCTGGAAACAGTTTCCTTAAGTAAGCAAGTTATAGCTTTGTTTAGTAATTCTGCACTTCTGATGTCAATATTATTCATTAATCTCTGTAGGTTAAAAGAATTTTATACTGCCAGCGTACTGATTTCAAAGGCATTTTAGGTTCAGAAGTTATAGCTGTTTCATAAGCAGAGTGAAGCCAGTAAATCCTGCTAACAAAGACATTGTTCTACACACAATCAGCTCCTGTATCTCTGTATCATATTAGCAGAACCAGGAATGTACTACAAGGACACCTGACTGCACAGCTCGTGCTGTCAGGACTCATTAGCTCCAGCTTAGTACTGCTCTTTCCACTCCAGGGTTTCTAAGCCACATTCCATAGTAAAGGAGATCCTAGGAAAGCATTCTGGTCAGGCCTAACACCAGCTCTGAACCCGCCTCATACTGCCACTAGTGCTGCAAGAATGCAGGAAACTGGTACTTGTGCAGGTGCTACTGAGAGTCAGAAGATTGGCCCCTAAACAAAAGTGACCACTATTAGAATAATATCAAGCAGCTGAACATACCTGCATCCTATTCCACATATTAGCTCAGGTAAACATTGTCTTTCCCCCAGAGAACACCCATTTTCTAAATACAAGACCATCAAAATCTTTTTCTTTGACTATATGCAAATTAGAATGGGCTATTTGGAAAGGTTATAAAACAGCTGTCACTTTTCAAAAGGGTAGGAGAAAAATTAACTATGTAACTGGTTTGTCTCATAATACTATTTTTCAGCTTCAGGGTAAAGTTTCTGAATAAATATTCACAGCTATAATGGCAACATGAGATTAGCACCACCTCCACTTTCTGCAAACAGCAAGTTCACTTCCTACTACCACTGCACAACTGAATCAGAGGCCTAAGCAACTTTGGCATCATTTGAGAATGAGTATTCACACACAAGCACATCCATATCACTCTCTCCCCATTATTCCTAACGTGAAAATACCTCACACTGCTCTTCATGAAGAGAAGGAGGAGGGGAAAAATCCTCCCCAATGAGTCATGATCGCCTTTATCCCTCAAAAGGACTTCAGAAGGCACTTGAAGAATATCAGCTGGAAGATGCCTCTATTCTTGCTGCAAAAGTGAGATAACTCCTCCATTAGCAAAACCAGAGTATGGACATCTGTTTATACCTATAGATGAGTAATCAACATCAAAATATAGAAGTCTTGTAATACAGTAAAAGGATTTGAAAATGTATTTGAAGCAGTAAAAACTCATCCAAAATAAAGTTCAGGTTACCTGTACCAGAAAGACATTCCTTAGAAGTGTTTATACAGGGAAAATGACGTCTTACCTGAAAAGAAGCTGCTCTGATTAATCTCTTCCCAAAGCAGTTGCTTTGTAGAAGCCTTTCAGTAAGTGAATGGTTTACCCATGTGTGCCACACAGAGGGTAATTTCCAACTGGCAAAACGTTAGTATTTCAGACATTGGGAAGTATTTTGAATTTGTTAGTTTGTTTAAGTTTGAGTGTTTGCTTGTTTGTTGGGTTTTTTTAGAGAACTTCAACCTCATACAATACACTGACCTTATACTCTTTGAAGAAGAGTGGAAAACTACTTCATCTAAGAACAACTCACCACCTTAGTAACTACATTACCTCATGGAAGCCTTCTTGTTGTTTCCTTTCTGTCCAGAACAAGACCCCTATTGTACACTATGATGTACTCACCTGGAAGCAAGAAACCTCACCAGAGAGGCCTTGGCTGTGCTGGACAAAGACCAGAAGAAAAAAGTGGGAATGAAGGTATTTTAAAAGTTACAGAAAAATGGAAGATAAACCTGATAGATTGCAAAAGGTTGAGCTTTATATATATATACACAACTGTAGAATTAAAAGACTTTATGTTACAACATCTAAGCTATTCAGTGAATGTATTTTGTTTCACATGCACATGTCCCAGAATGTTGAACAATTTGATGTTTAAAAAATTTTATTCTAGGAAATTTCTTTGTGTAGACACAAGCGCCTCCTATGCTGAACTGCAACCTAAGCAACAGGTTTTTGTGAGGTCAGATGAATTTCATCTGTCCAACAGTTTATCTTATCTGCAGATAAGTATTCCAAAGTCCAATACCAATAAGAGAAAGCAAAATGCTTATTTAACTAGTGCAATATAAAGCACAATAAAGTGAAAATATGTTTAATTAGGATTTAAACTTCTAGCAGCGTTTAACACAATTACAATTTCTGTTCAGTATTTAAGCACTTGTTAAATCTACTATCTGCAGTTACAAGTACCTACTCAGTTTTACTTTAGAATTAAGGCAATAATCAAACAACCCAAAACTAAACTCAGGAGGGCATCTTCATTTATGATGCAACTCATTTAAGTGATTTCAAAACTGTTACTAACAGTACTACAACTGCAAAGACCCTTGCTTTTGAAACAGAGCCCAGCAGTGCAGAGATCTGTGGACATTATCTATGTCAATAATAAATTATGTATCAACTAAATCACTATGATTGGCAGACTAGTCAAGTCTATAACAACAACTACACTAATCAACTGAGCAGGGATCACTTGAAGTTCCAGACCAGTGAAAACAAACTTATAGCACTCTCTAGACATGGCAGATTCAGTGAAAAACTGAAATTAAAACAAATGCAGGGAGGGAAGTACAAACACACACATTTTCGTTCACTCTTGTTGTGAAGCTTAAAGCAAAGCTAGAGTTCACAATCTAACCTTATGGAAAGAGACTCCAAAATACTCTACACAAATCCACAGAAGATTCTTTATTATTCTTCCTATGCAAAAAAAAGCAATATGCCATACATATAGACACATACAGATAGACACATATATGCAGAGCTCTACAGCTTTAAAAAACCCAAACCTAAGCCATCAAGAGTATTTTATAATGTCCAGAAGAGTTTAGACCCTGATCCAGCTCTGTCTGAAGAAATCACCCACTAACAGTCATTCCAACAACTAACGCATATTTACTAGGACAGAAAAAGAAATTGCTACTTCTACTTTCATCCTTCAACCTGACAGCTACGAATGGGCCAAGTTAAGAAAGTCAAGTATCAGCATTTCAGCAAATGATGGGATTTATCCCCATGAAGCATCACAAGAACACGCTGAGAAGACACTCTATAGCCTACAATCAATAGTTCTACTAAAAGAGAATACAGATGCAATCAACGTGAAATAGAACTTTATCTAGTTCGAACAGAGGCAGAAGCTGCCACTGGAACACTCAACGCTACAGTATCGCATTGAAATAGAAGCTTCACCCTCAAACTGAAGACAGCAATAGCCACATCCTGGGTTTTTGTACTCCAGGGGTTCCCACAGAGCCCATCCAACATTTACCTTGGATTTTTTTCTTCATTGAAAAGAACAAAAAGCCAGTACACTGGAGCTCCTCCTTTTCAAACCTGGGACAAGCCACTCACTAGATTACAATTCTTAGAGGAAAAAGAACTCTCCTTTTCTTTCCTTTCTTCAAGAACCTTCAACAGGAATATACTTTTATGAAGAGCTTTTTAAAACTACTAAGCAGTTTTCTGGCCCCTACTCTGAAGAAACACAGCTACAAGATATATTTTTGTATTTCTTTTTGCCATGATACAGTCTTTCAGGAAACGCTGCTGCAGTAAGACTCAAGTTCTGAGCTTGCAGGGAAAAAAAGACATACAGCTGCATATTGCCTTACACAAAAACAAAAGAAAACCCAATTCAGAAATACTGATCATGTGAATCTGGATAGTCTGTGTTGGGCAATAATATGTAACACTACAATGATCAGCCACACAGTGAAACAAGTTCTTCAGAAGCATCACTTCAAATGATGCTGGTTTCAAAAAAATTCTGCCTAGTTTTTGCTACAAAAATAAATTCAAAAATCAAGTTTTCCTTAAGTAGAATTTCAAAGTTCAATATTTAAGTGACAAAACTACTTTATTCTCCAAATAATACTTACTTCATTTCCATGTTTCTGCAGAAATTCTATTTCCTGCTGCGTGAATGTAGTCATTGAAATTGACTTCACTCTATGGGGTGGATTCAAGCCCCGCCTAAAAGAAGAAAGAAGGATTCAGCATTCAGGAAACTTGTTGCCATACAATCACTTTTAACATTACAGCTAGAAGTTGGTCAGCCTTAAAATCAGGAGACATCTCTGTAAAACACACCCATTTTTGGTACTGCAATGCAACTTAGGGCTGTGTAAGCTCCTCTCAAAGTAACATTCAGCATGCAAAGTCAAATCATTGAACTTCAGGGAAGACCAATGTTCACAACCACACATACAAACTCTGACACTTTCTATGCAAATTTATGAAAACATAACTACATTTTTTTAAATCCTCATCTGCTTCTCCAAACTTGTCCACCGTTGACCCCCTTCATGTCTCCATCTTGGGCTCCTCTATTGTAGTTTTCTTTCCCTCCAATTTCTCCCTCATTTCCATCTCTTCTTGCTACAGCTTCTACCAAATCACCAGATTTTTTCACACTCAACTCCCCAGCTCAGTCTTCCTCTCTTGCTTTAACCTACATTTCCTGTTTTCTCACAGCATTTTCTCCTACTTTACTTTTTGCCCCTGCATCCACAGGGGCTTCTTCCTCTTCCTTGAGCCCTACACAAGTAACTGCAGCAGAAGTAAAAACACAGTGTTTTTAGTGTGCGCTCAAATGACAGATACCATTACTAAGGCCACAGCTCAAACCTTCAGTAGCTCAGCCCTAAGCCAGGACTGGCACTGCTGTCCCTCCACCCAGGCTGCTGCAGCGGGGCCAGCAAACCAGCCACTTGTGCTGCCACAGCCTGACATTGTCAAACCCAGTTCAGTCAAAACCTGCAAGCAGAGAGAGAAAACCTGCTGAGCAACAGCACCAAGGTAAGAAAAGCTTGCTTTCTTTTCAAGCTCTTTCTTTAAATACACGCTAACTACTGCTTTTGCCCACAAACACTTACAATTAAAAGCAAGCTGTGCTTTGCTCAATGGATGCAAGAACATTTACTTCCCACATATGCTAAACAGTGGAGACACTCAGGCAATACAAGGGGGCTATTTTAACACTCAAGTTAATCAAGCCTGGATTTCTGAAATACCATCTTAAAATCCAATTTAATATACATTAACTGTGAGATATCAAAGCACACAAAAAAACTTCCCAGGGATGTAATACGGGTCTAACAGATTGCTAAGAAAATCAACTGATAGCTTTACTGCTTATATTTGTTCCTACGCTTTAATTCTAAATTTGGATTTAAAGAAAAACTCACTGACATCTAATTTAGGATGACTAGTGGTTTTCTTTAAACCCTGAGATTTTTCCACGAACGCTGATCATAAATTAAATTGTTATCCATCAAAACACACTAAGACAAAAATCTGATGCTCCGAATACTAATACGTTACACTCAACTTCTAGAAAAAATTTTTAGCACTACAAGTTTTCTGAATAAGTCTAATGAGAAAATATTGTTGTGCATTTAGTTTGCCAATTTACCTTGACACTGTACCTGCAAGAAGACAATTCTGATCCTGCATTACAAAAATGTCCACATTTTTAGTTAAAAGTTGAATACTGGTTAGAACACTAAGCAGTAAAATGTCAGCCTAAGTTTCATTAGAAAACAAACTTGAGAGATTCATTCTTTGAAACAATTGGATAAGCAATGTATTGTATTTTACTAAGAAATTCAATGAATTTGAGTACCTTAAAAGCACAATTCATATACAAACCCATAGGCAAGTAAAAATTAATTTTACAGAATTGCTTAAGCAAATTTTTTAAACTTTGTTGTTTCAGAGCTGGTGATAGTATTGGGTTTGGTTGGTTGGGGTTTGTTTATTTTTAGGTTTTAAAAAATAAAACCTAAAATAAAACCTACCTAATAAATAAAACCCAAAATAAAACCTACCTTAGTCTGTGCATGTAAGTAATTACCTTTCACTAAGTGACAGTGTAAAATCACATTCTGAGTGACAGCACAAAACTGAAGCTGGCATTTCACAGCAATATGCTCCATCAAATATTACCTGACAGTCACTGTCCCTTGCTTTTACAGTAAAAGCGGTTCTGTTTCACCTGAGACTGTTCAATTTATGCTCCTCCTATTAATTACAAAGATGCACAATTGAATAGTTGCAGACTATTTAATAAACTTTTTAAAGGCCACAACTATTCACTAGCACATTCACATGTTTTTCAGCAAGGGCAGCATATCTAAACTTCCCACCAGTTACTGCTGGAACTTCATTTTTGCGGTAAGTACAGTTTAAGTGCTCTGTTGTATCACTGTTTGCAATTTAAAGGCACTGAACAAGTTATTTAAGCAGTACTTACTCTGTACTGATCTACTAAGGCTCTTCATGGCATTTAAATCAGCAAACACGTATCTACAGCTCTATTAAGCAGCAATATTAAATGTACTTGAGGCCTAGATAAGATTTTGCTTAGTGTAACCAGAGACTTCCTCCGTGCCTCCCTCTCCACTGAAGAAGGCTCTACAGTTTTCAGGTTCAAGTTATAAAGTTCCCTGATACACACATTGTATCCACATGAGCTAAGATGAATTCTCCTTTCTTTTACACCATCCTGCTAAAGGAGGAAGGCACATCCCACTCATAAAGGTCAGATCACAACACAGAAGTGTCAGATGTCTGGCATGATGAAAGAGAGCAAGTCACCTCATCAGTGATCCAGGAAGACTGGAAATGCTGAACAGAACTTTAACTACCACGAATGCGAAGAGCACTATCAAGATGCGGCACTTACACATTCACATACTTGTGTTTATTTATTATGGAAAGGGGTGGGGAAAGAACCTATGAAAAGCTTCCTCTTATGCTGCTTTAGCATCAGCCTGGAACAAGGAATTGAAGACAAGAAGCTGGACACAAACAGCCCAAACATGTGTTACCTTCCCTAGACAAATTACTCTGATTCTACCAATAGAACAACAAACACACTACTTTTTTATGATTTCTAACTAACAGAAAACCCATGAGCTGCCTATAATCCCCCTAAAACAGAGCAGTTATGGGATTTTTGAAGCAGAATTTGAGGACCAACCCTTCCTTAACTACTTGATGACCCAAATGATTCATAAACAGCTCATGTACATATGGGGGAAGTTTACTGGTAGACAGCCAAGCAGAATTATCCCTTATGAAGAATTAACAAACTTTTTTTTCTGGGGAAAAATGTTTCTTTCTATGTATTCGATAAGTGCTTTGCACACTTCTAATGCTTTACAGTATTCCCTGTTTAACAGGGGACAGAATGGATTATAGTCCTTAGTCCAAATTAATCACATCTAAATTTAAATTGAGACTGAACAAAAATTTGCAACCTGCACTCGTGCAGCAGTACCAGTTACTCCCTGCTCCACAACAGGCTCCCAAGGAGGACAGCAACCAAACAGCACCTCAGCACGTACTCCAGAAGGCAACAATCTCCTAAGAGGCCCTGAGAAAAGATGACGGAGTAAGACAACTCTGCCATTTGCACTTATCCGAAACAGCACAGCTAGAATATCCCAGACAGAGATCCCACTCATCACTGCCAACTTCTCCACGCCCAACAATGGTTATTTCTCTGGAACAGCACTGTGACCAGAGCTTCCAGCCAGGAGACTCTCCACCAACCCCCCACTGAGTCCCAGCTTACCTTAGGGGCAGCCACAGAGAACATGAGACCTCTGTTCCCCAGAGAGCTTTGTTAAACTGGGGC
Source organism: Sakesphorus luctuosus (assembly GCA_013396695.1). Classification (NCBI taxonomy): domain Eukaryota; kingdom Metazoa; phylum Chordata; class Aves; order Passeriformes; family Thamnophilidae; genus Sakesphorus; species Sakesphorus luctuosus. Next base: position 38,331 of record VWZD01012438.1, read on the forward strand.
TCTTGCAAACAAAGGGAGCTTTAAGGCCACTGACACAGGATTCTGCAGTCTGGCAACTGAAACATTAAACATTCAAAACACTGTCAACAGGCAGTGGATATTTGTTACTAACATAATTCAGCAGCAAATTATGGTTGAACTTGTGATTGTTGGCAGAGCAGCCATTCCTGAGTTCACCTCAAACAAGTGTCAGCAAAGTTGTCTGCAAAGGCCAGGGCCGGGAAGGGAAAAAAATTAAGAGTGGCCTCTGCAGGAACAGAAGGTCCCTTCTGTGGGAGGAACAGTGGGCAGACACCACTCAACACTGCCAATGGCCCCTGTATCAGATTTAAGATCTCGAGCCTAAGCCAGCAAAATCTGATCCCCTAAAAAACTAGGAAGTTAATGAGGCAATTCAAATGCCAAGCCATCACAGAGCACACTACCTCCCTAGGTGTCCAAAAAACAAACTTCAGAAAACCCAATGTCACAGCATTTGTTTTTATTTCTAAGCTATTGTATGAGGAAAAGAGAATATAAGCAGCCCTGGCCATTCTTGATACTTGTAGACCTCCCCAGAGACCCTCCACCATCTCACAACCTCATTTATTTTTAACTGCAGAAGGCTCATACACACATTTTGAAGCACAGTCAAGGTTAGTTTTTTTCTTAAAAAACCCAAACATTCTTTGTGAACTGCACAGTGTTCACTGTGGTATACAGACATTTCCTTTGCTCTACAGCCCTGAAACTGAAAACAAGAACTACAGTAATATAGGAAATAACCTTAAATACATGTATATACACACACACAAAACACATGGAGCCATTTTCCAAACATGGACCAACATGAAAAAAAGGATCAAAAAGTCATGCTAACACAATCAGAATCACCTTCATTCTAATACTGTTTATTTAGATAATTTTAATTTCTTCAACATTTTTTTTCTAGGGAAAGGGACAATAATTCACCACAATTGCACAAAAATTTTAAGTTTGTTACTAGTGTATCTGCCATCAAATACTCCTATCTGGCTGATACAGAAGTCTCTTACCTATGAAAACTCTAAATTTAAAATTTTGAGTAGGAATATTACCAACAACCAGAAGGCCACGAGATCCAGTAATTGTAAGAAATAACATAAAAGGGCCTTAGCATTCCTCACAGTACCTCTGTGTTCTAAACATTCCTTGTTGCTCCTTCCTGACCCAAGATAGAAGTGAAAACATCTGAACAAGAGACTTCCTCAGTAGGTTGGGAGGGAAGTAAGAGGGCAGCAATGAAAGGATAGGAGTGCCCTGATTATCAGATCAGCAGATACAAAAAAAGAGTCAGGACTGAATAAAAAAAAATGTATAACACAAAACTTGTGCAAGTGGACTCGTAATCAAACAGGAGTATTTTCCATCAGTGAATTTAAAAGCATGTTCTTTTTATGAAAGCTCAGAGCAGACTAACCAGCAGTAGTACAGAAGTGCTTGAAAGCAGAGATGCACAGACAGCTGAGACACGAGGCAGAGGCATTTGATAAGACAAAGGGAGGGATGTCACTGTTGCACACATGGGAGCATCCTGAAAAACAATAGTCACAGCTACCAACATAATCCTTTGAATCAAAGGACTTCTGTGACACCAAAAGAATCTCTCTGCCAACATTTCCTGAGATGCTGTTTTGCTATAATAAAGAGAAATCTTCCTGTGTTGTATGACTGTAATCCTTGACCTGAGCAAACTGCTCCTCTAGAGCATCTCCTCCCACTCTCAGGGAAGAAATGACAGTGTGGATAGTTCTACATATCTTGTGTCCAACACCAAGAAGCTGAGTTACCCTGTGTGATCTTAGCATGCTTTTTTCTCACATAAGTATTTAAACACAGGGGACAGGCAGAAGTATTTTAAGAGGAAGATATTCACACTACTATTCATGAACTTTCTCCTGCATGCACCATTTTGCACAGCAAAACTTCTGCCATGGTAAACTCAGTCTGATAAGGGAACTTAAACCCCAGGTATTATGGAAAAGAACCTTCTCTATGTCATTCATACTTCTAACTTGTCGTGACTCACCTTCAACACTGAAGTCAGAAACAGATCTTTTTAGCAAAGTCACTAGTTCTCCCATCATTTTTAGCAGCACCTGAGCAAGTTAGACATTCTATTTTTGGAAATAGCAAGGAAATAGCAGTTTTTAAAAACTAAATCTAGTAATAAATAGCATCGCTGTCTTCATACACATAAAAATCTAGGATGGATCCAGAATGAGGGTTTTGGATTTGAATAGGCAGTCCTTGCCAGGACAATGAACAAACACGTGACAAAATGTGTAAAAAAGTTATCCTGCAGTTTTAAAAGTTCAGAGTTAACTGCATCTAGAACAACATGCCTGTTTAAGATGATACTGAAGTTAGCAACCACTTTTTTATTAATTGAGAAACCCTCCTGAAGGACACTTGTTAATGTACCAGTGTTTTAATCTTGCACTGGGCACTTCATACTCGAAAAAACTAGTCTATTTGACTCCAAGAATACTTCCTGTACCAGACTAGAAAAAATTAATTAAAACAAGAAGCAATGCGAATCATTCACACAACATACAAACAAGATGAAGTACTAAGATTATTTAAGCCTTACAAAAAAGCAAGTATTATGAGGCAGAATGCAAGCAGCCATTAAGAACTACAGAAGCCACAGCACTTCTACCACTTATTTGCCATTATGTCGTTTGTTCCCAAGTAATTTCCCTCCACTGAGGAATTCTACAGTGAAAAGCATTTGGAAATAAACAAGTTGTATGAGGGATTGTTCTGGCAGAAGTGTTAAAAATAACAGTTTCTCGTTATGAAACAGACATGACCTACACCAAGTCTCATCACTCACAAAAATATGCCAGTGGCTCAATTCTGAGGTGTTAACCAATGCATATGATCTTGCACACACAATTCATGAAAGCTTTTCTAAGTCAACATGAGAGAGGGAACTCCAATTTATTTCAGAAGAAAGCTTTAAGTCCTACTAACAATCCATTGCTCCAGCTCTAAGTGTAGGTGTTACTAACTGTAAGAACCAAACATGTTGTTTGTGATTGCTTTTTTATAGCAACACAAAAACACTGCACATTTAGAATGAAAGGACTACCTGCATTTTATTTGAGTACCAATACATTAACCACTTTTTGCAGAAAAGCATCCAAATGATGGTCCACATCAAGTGGCAGCTGTCCCCTGCTTAAGAGCTGTTTCACTGCCTGTACATCCTTTCGGTTACTGTAAACTGGACTATGCACTTTAGTAGTCCATACCTCCCAGTCAACAAATAAAAAGAACAGATCCCTCTGAACCCACGCTAAGCATCTCAGCAGCAATCACAATTTGCTATTAAGGTCGAGAAGCCTGAAAAATAAAGACAAACACCCTCATGGTGCAGTTTTATCACGCTGTCAGTTTAACCAGTAAGAACATGTGCAACCATTAAATAAGCTCAGTGCAGTAGCTTAAAATAGTTTCACATGCCAGCACAAATAACGGTTTGCTAAGAGAGCAAACAATAGCCAGAGCTGGCTGATTGAGTAGCATGTATGTGTGGAAAACTAAAGTCTTTTTTCAGTTTCACAACCTAAATGTATTTTCTGTATTTGCATCAAGTCTGTTCAAAAGTCTGCACAAAGTAAAAAAACCCTAGTAATTAGCTGTGCAGTAGCACAAAAGGGAGCTTGTTCCATGTAAATTCAGCAGAGAACTAACATGTTTGCTTTGTTTTGAAGCTCAATACGACTACAAACTTACTTCTAAAACACCAGACCTTACTTGGAAGGCCTGTTTGGGGTATTAAGGGGACAGGAATTAGTGCAAGCTCCTGAATGCCTTTTACGAAATCAAACCCTTACAAACGCCAGTCTATCCTTTGACATAGTATTTATTACTTCTTTGGCTACTTTTTGATTCTTTTCCATCCCATACACATAATGCTACAGAATCATAAACAAGCAAATAGATACAGTTAACAAAGCAGTAGCACTGAAGACAGCAGGGGTTTTCCCCCAGGTTATGTCTGTATGACTGAAATTCAGAACTGACTGCTCTCAACTCTTAGTTTCATACACACTATCTCGGAGGAGGATGGGTGGAAAAGGAAGGAGGAGTAGTGGGGAGGCCCATGCAGGAATGAGGAACAGGAAAAATGCAAGTACTTTTATCAGAGCCAATCCCTTTCCAAGGTTTAGATTTATAGTTTGTAGGAAGTAATCGATGTAAGGGAAAAAACCTCCCACCTTCTACTATTTTTCTGATCAAGTCTCTGAAACCATTAAGTCTAGGGTTTATCCACTAAGTAGGAGCTTAAAAAGTTGTCTTACAAACTACTACCAAGGATAACTTGATACACAGAAAGGCAGGCTGGTGGTTTGACTTATGTTAAAGTAAAATCCGTATTCACGACAGGGTTGGTGTCTTCAAGGCTGGCATGACAGTGACCTGCTCAGCCACGTGCCTCTTCCCTTTGCACAAGTATTCTCCGCGCACTTGTTTAATTAACCACCTCTCCGACACGTCCAGGGTGGGGGTAGCGCTCCCCCTGCGCGCCAGAGGAACCTCCCCGTGCCCAGCCCCGGCCCGCGGGGCTGCCAAGCGCCCCAGCCCCGCATACCCCGCCGGCCACCGCGGGGGCTCCCATGGGCACTTGCAGCGAATGCGCCGAAGGAAAGCCTCCCGACGGCCTCCTCCCCTTCCCCGGGAGAGCCCCCCCGCCCGCCGCCCTCCGACGTGGCCGGGCCGGCCGCAGGAAGGGCGAGCGCGGGGGCAGCGAGACCCGCGGCGGGGCCGCAGCGCCCGCCGCCTCCGCCCTGCGACCCGTGCCGGGGGAGGCAGCCGGCGGCGCCGCCCGCACTCACTCACTCACTCACAGGATGCCAGAGCAGGACGTGCACACGAAGCTGCCCACGGTCATGTCGGTGTAGGTGGGGCCGCGCTGGTCGCAGTCGAAGCACTTGCGGTTGGGCGGGAGGCTGCTCATCTCCCGCAGCAGCTTCAGGTGCTTCTCCTCCTGCTTCCGCTTGGCGCTCGCGGCCATGGCCCCGCCGGAGGGGACGGCCCGGCACAGCGCCGGGCCCCGCTCACAGCCCGGCGGCGGCGGCGCTCCGGGGCCCGGCCGGCGGGATGAGGGGCCGAGCGGGGAGCGGGGAGCAGGCAGGGGAGGAAGGGGCGGGGAGGGCACAACCGGCGCCCGCGGGCGGGCCGGGAGCNCGCGCCCCCCGCCCGGGGCGGGACCGAGACACCCGGCATGACCCGGCGGGGTGCGGGGACACAGGGACGTGGAAGGGAAAATACCAAATATCAATAAAAAGTGCCGGTCGCCTTTTGTCAGGGAGGAGGGGACCGCTCCCCTGCCCCAGGGGATGCTGCAGCCGCGCCCCCCGCACACGGCGGGGGAGCGCCGAGCGGGCCCCGCCACCCCTCAGCGGGCTCGGCCGGGGACAGCGGGGCTGCTTGGCAAAGAGCGGCACCGGCCTCGCCCCAGCGCTCCCGCTGTCCCTGTGTCTCCCGAAAGCCTGGAAGTTCAGTCACGGAGGGTGGCGAGAGCGGAGGCGATCCCAGCCCTGCCGGGGGTCCCGGCGAGGGGGGCCGACCCGGGGACTCATCCGTGAGGATCGCCGGTGTGGTTTGCACAGACGGGGATTTGCGAGAACGCTCTCGCGGGTCTCTGCCTTCTTTTTGTGTGACGGAGGTGACAAGTGCACGGTCCCCGCTGGGCATTTGGCTGCGGGCCCGCCCGGCCGCGCCCCCTCCCCGCGGGGGCTGCAGAGCCCGCGCCGCGTCCATCGGTGCCCGAGCGGAGCCTCGGCCGGGGCTCAGACCAGCCCCGCACCCGCGAAACACCCACTCCTTCCTCACAAAAGTGCCTAAAGGCGTGTGTTTCAACAGTGCACAAAATCAATGTTAAAAAAAAGTTAATGCACTTTATAATGTGGTGACTTAATTTGCAAAACTGCCTGGCAACACTATGTGTGTTTTAAAATTTTTAAGGTTTAATGATTCCCTTTGCAATGTGTTTAGGGTCAAGTTTTGTGCCCCTGACGTCAGTACACACTGGAGCAAGATCAGATCCACTGTATTTTCCTCATAGTTTTAGTTCAAAACCCTAGGACTAGGTGTTCAGCATCAGTAATTTGGCATTCCTCTTCTGATTCCTCTGGATATGCTGATTTACATGAGCACATCCACCAGTTCTGAGTTTTAAACAGAGGGAATGCAATGCTCTCTTTTTTTTTCCTAGTATGGATGGCAGAAGCTGTTCATAGTGAAACATAAACATCACTAAATCATTAAATAATTGCCAAGGCTTAAATAACATTCTTAAAACCAAACAGGCAATATTTCCCTTCTTTTAAGGACCAGATTCTAAAACAGCATGCTCTAATTTTCCTCTTATCTCTGAAATCCTGATATTTTTATTATTCAGATTTTTTTTTTACTTTTTATGAAACATGCCAAGGACCTAAATGACCTAAAGTAGATGACCTAAATTTAGGGGGAAAAAGTTTCAAGGTTAAAACCAAATTTTTTTCTTTTCCTAGAAAACACTTTGGAGAGCAACGATTGGCCACACACCTGCTGCAGCAGAGTTGCAAAATTACAGTCAGGTTTCGTTTCAGCTGGAGGCAAAAGCGGTTTGTAAGTGAGGCAAGAACATCCAGCTTCAGCTGCTCGTGTCAGAAATGTACTCACGTGGATGTCACACGGGAACAGCTGGTAATAAAAACGGTACCACTCTCATTGACATTGTCATTGTAAGTGAAACGTGCAACTGAGTTCCCAGCGAAAATCCTCGTGCTGTTTAAGTCAGTAGCAAAGCTCAGTAGGAGTCCTATGGCTCTGATTTGTTTCATGAAGAAACAGTTCTGCCCTTATTCAGGCATTTGATAAGCCTATCAAACCAAGATAGGCTTATGCTAGTAGATAAATTACCTTTGTTAACATTAGCTTGGTGTAGAATCACCTTTTGTAAATACCAAGCCTCTCCATTCTGTATCTTATAAAACAAGTTTACCCAGGAACTACAGAATGAGACTCCAGCAGTCTGTGAGGATACACCCCTTTGCAGATACCTGTAAGATCTGTCGGTTTTGGGCTCTTCTGGAGACTGGGGGCACATCTGCTCCAGCCCTTGGGTTCCTGCATTCATGCATCTAAGTCTTACCCTCCTGTTTCCCATAGAAACCAGTGCTTAAGAAATGCAACGACCTGTGTATAACTGCACGTTACACTGTTGACACACACAGGGCTGAAAACTGGCTGTTAACTTCCAGCCCTGTTTCACCTCCCCACAAGCAATAACATAACTTGGGCTCCTCTTCTACTCCCTCTTTTTCTATTTTTTGCTGCTCACAGTGAGCATTAATTCCCTCAAAACAGCTGGCCTATGTTTTCTCTAAATCACTAAAGGAAAAAAATCCGCAAATAATACATATGACTAAAAATTCTGCTCTTCAGCTTTACTATTTGATTTTCTTTTTCATGATACTTTACTCTGCTTCTCTACCTTGGAATTTAAATTTCCTTTCCTACAGCTTCTCTGTCCAAATTTGTTCTTCATTCTCTCCTTCCAATGACCAGAATTTTGCAGTTGGAAATATACTGGCCAGCTGTTTATTCCAAAAGTGCTTAATCCCTGCTGCACCTGCTACAGCTTTTAGCATTAAAATTATTTTCTTAACAAGAGGTAAAACGGTGATATTTTTATGCTTGCAATGTTTCTCTTTACATAAAAAACAGTTTAAAATTCCAGTCATGAGTACTAATATCTGAAAGATGTTGCTTCATTAAGCTCTTAAATATGGGCCAATAGGGTAGAAATTATAATATACAAACACATGATCTAGGGGATTTATTGTCAGGACCAAAAGAAACAAGAGGCTAAGAATGTACATTTGGGAGATGAATAAGACGTTCTCTGTTTGCCACTAGGATTGAGGTCAATAATATCCATTTTAAAGCAATTAACCCAGCAGGATAAGTGACGTGAAAATTATCATGCTGAAAGGGTAATGGGCTATTAAATCCATCTTGCTTCACTACTGATGGGCATACAAAATTAATCCTGGGATTAGGTATATCGGATCGGTGGTGAATTGCTACTGCAATATTTGTATATGGAGAGTTTTCTGAAAATGCTAAGAAAGAAATGGCCAGAACATTCACTGATACGCTCTATTCAAGACTCAGTCAACTGAGCATAAATTAGTGTGTCTGTGCCTGGCCTTCTTTAAGCAGTAGCTTTTTATTAATGAATAGATACATTTTGATAAGAAATCAGAACAAGAGAAAGTCATAGTAATGTTTCTGTAAATCATATTGCCTGTTGACAGTTATTTAAATCTGGACAATTTAATGGAAGAAAATGGTCAGGCAAAGATGACTGAATTACAGCATTGTTTTTCCTTGCAGTGCCATTTCCCTTTGGCAGTTCCAACCCTCTGCTGTGACATTAACATAGCAGAAAAGGTAAGTGATCTTCCCCATAACAGCTGCTGGGAAGAAACAGACCTCACAATACAGAGAAAGGCACAGTCACATCAGCTTGGTCTTTTGCAACACACAGGTCTTTAATTTATTTTTTAATGTCATGTTTTATTAGCATGACATATACCTAATTAATTTTGAATAATGTGGTGTAGGAAATTATTTTCAGCCACCACAGTAATGAAAATCTGAGATTTAAAGCAAAGTGCTGGGTCTGAGGATGACAACGGAGGAGGTTGAAGGTATGGGGTGAGACACACAAAACCAAGAGCTAGCAGCAGTAGGAAGTACCAAAAAGACAAAAAAACAGCCAGAAAAAGCAATTCTTTAGATTCCTCCTTCAACAGTTTGACCTGTCTACTGTGTCTTTATTGACAGAAGTAGTTTCCAAGTGAGATAGATGGAAGAGGCACAGAGGATCAGGCATTAATAGCAAGACACATATTCTCCTTAATGCAAAGTAAACTAGAATTTTCCACTTAATCTGAACAAATCAAACAGGTCTTAAGAAAAGCACCATAAAGGTGTAGAATGCCTTTCCAAAGTTAACATAACAGATCAACATCAAAAGCCTTAAGTATCTTTCCTCTTAGCTTAATGTTCTGTGTTGGGTGATAATTGCTACGAATGAAGGTTCCCTTGTAAATGATAGTTTAACTGTGCTTCTTCCAGTCATTAATTTTTCTAAATTGTTTTAGTGGAAAATTTAAATTGAAATAATTGAATCAGTGACATCCAAAATGAATGTTATTAAAAATATGGTTCCTTTTGTCTGAATGAAATCTATTACTTTGTAGTTTAGTTGTATCTACTTAAAGTTCTTCAGTGAGAAGGACTGAGATTTCCTGGCTGGACTCCCTGTACACAAGGTATCCTGTATACCTACCTCTTTTCAATTTTTCAAGTCAACTAAACAATTAACATCTCTCTCATGGAACTGCTCTTCTGAGGCTTTTTATCTTCTAATCTTCTCATCTCATAAAACAAACAAAAAAGGTATATTCATTGATAAGATAAATTCTGTTCCCAAATTTTAGCTATTTAGGAAGTTTTTCGGAAGAGTGAACAGTTTCTGTGTCACTGAACTTGTGCTTGCAGTTGTTAACTAAACACTGTGCTCTCCTGCCTGAACTGGATCCTCAGTGGCCCTGTGAGCCTGTCTTGCCTAAAATGATAATTGCTTTACTGCCTTAAGATCTACAAATTCCTTCAGGCACCATGCACAGTGAAAACTGAGTTTAATTTACTTCAGTGGGGGATTTGTGAATGAAGGATTGTCCCAACTCATAATGTAATCCAGCCTAGTTCAACAGGAGGTTTTCTTACACAGGGAGGACATTTCAGCAGATTTACTTGTTCCAAAGTTTAAGGAATTTTCAATTTTTCAATTTTAATGAGAAATTCTGAGGAGATATTATTCTCTTGCTGCTTTCTTGCTTGGTCAGTGATGTTGCGAGGTTATCAATATTTCAACCTTGCCCCTTTATTTGACACAGTTCTTGAATTTCCATCATGCCTTAAGTGTACAAGATCACATTCCAGTTTGTAATCACAGACTAGGTAGTGGAAAAGAACATGCCTATATACAGTTGCAGTGAAGGCAAAACATCTGTCATAGGAATATCTTGTATGCAAGATGAATGCATTTTAAGTTCATCTTTACAGTACCTTTATTTTTAGGGTGTGTACCAGTGTTTCCATTACTGATTTTGATTTGTATTGATCTATCATTATTCTATAAGACCCTTTAGTTGAATGATGCTTTATAAACTGTACCACAAATCATAGAACTTTTGGTAAAATGATTGTTTCATTCATCATTTCAGAGGAACATGCCAGAGGAGAGTGGAACCCTTTAAACTGAAAAGGGAATATATTCATATTTGATCCTATAACAGCAGTAGAAAATAATGAGAAGACATATCATAATTTACATTTGCTGGAACTTCCCAGGGGAATGGCAGCAATCCACAAGACAGCCCAGAGCCTGTGGGTAGAAGAGAGAAGTTGTGGAACTGATATGAACAAAACAAGGATACAAAACCCCTCAACTTTAGGAGACAAAGAGGTGAAAGACAGACCTCAAGGGTGGAAACTCTAACTTTCAGTTCTAAATTACAAGAGGGAGAGAGAGAATCTAAACAGACATCTAAACCAGCAACAGCTTCTGTAGTATTTGGCTATATAAAGTGCTGAACCACATAATTCTCTCTCAGCCCTCTGAGCAGGAACAACTTAATTTTCGCATTAAAGTTTAAAAACTTTAGTTACTTCTTGACCTACAAATGAAATTTGTATTTAAAGTCCAGTACATTTTCAAGTTCAGTTCTTCAGTAGCTTTTCCACTTAATGATGAGCATTTCCTGCTTGTTTTCTGTAAAACTCCCATGGGAATGAAGAAGAGACTTTTGTTCCTTTCCACTAATGAATCTAAATTATTGATTAGTCAGTCTAATTGGTGAAAACTACTATTGGCTAATGCTGTCTTAGAACTGCCTTAGATTGGGCAAAAAGAATTACAGGTAATTTAACAAATATCTTCAGTGAGGGAAACATACAGGAAAAGTAGCATGTTCAGCCACTGTTCTTTTATTTGCCCACACTTTACAAAACTCACACATTCTCCTTCAGACTTCCCTAGAATTTTTAATTATTTTAATAAATGTCACTTGAGAGCTGATTTGGGGAACATTAAAGTAGGACTAACTGTTCTGATCCTTCAGTGCTTATGGTAATCATGAAGCAGTGCCTGCAACTGGAGTCTACAAAAGAGGTCCAAAGCTTTCTAATTCTCTAAGGCAACCTGAATATATAAAGAATGAGAAAAGGACAAAAAGAAAGAAAAAAGTGCACTGAGTCACAGATGCCAAGAAGACAAGGCACAAAATACCTCTCAGGCACTCCATGCTCTGAAACACTGAAGCAAATATTTTAGAAGATGACTACAACAAAACCCCTGATTCTATGAAACTTTCCAGTTAACCCTAGAGAATGTCTCTTGTTCAAACTGCAGAGAGAAGGGCTTTCTGATTGGTAGCATGAACAGGTTAAAAGTTAAGGCACCAACAAGATGCACAACCCCCAGAAAGCCCCCCCAGAGAGTGTAGCACAGGCCAGTGCAGTTGCAGTGGATACATACAGATAATCCCTGGTAGCTGCAAATATCCTCTTAGGGGAGGTTTTCTGCAGGAGAAGCCTAATCTCAATCCATACATGAGAAAACTACAACTAAAACTAGTAACATTTTAGCACTTTCTCGCCATATCATTTCCTTTGAATTACAAGAACAACCCTTCCAATTGTTTAGAATAACTAGTTTAACAGGAAACATGAATCCCTGGACATTCAGTCTTCTTGTACCTTTTGCTGTACAGCAAGAGAACCTGCAGTTTCTTACCTTGAACTGCTTTCAACATTGCAAGCCATAGCTGTAGTTACAAACAGCTTTAAAAAAAATCAAGGTTTTATTTAAAGAATGCATTCTTGAGTGAAGTGGCAGTGATGGACACATCTCTGAAAAAACGTTGTGAGAATCACAACTGAGAGTGCATTTTGAAAGCATTTGCCAATTAGAAAAACTCTTTGTTAACCAAGAGATAAAAAAGATAAATGCTCATCAGCATGTGACAACCAAAATGACTGGATACAAAAAAGAAGCCTTTTTCATGACATGGCAGGAATATTTAATATTTACTAGTTACATACTTGAATAAATCAAACCAACAACAAAACAACCACCAGAAACAATGAAAGAATTAAGGCAAGTTGTGCAGAGTAATATTTCACATGCTGTGTTTTGACAATGGGAAAAGAGTAAATGTTCAGAATATTACTGCAGCCTGATTAGAGCAAAACCTTGTTTTGGTTTGTAGGCAAGGGGTTAATGGAAAAGAATTAATAAATATTCTGAAACAGCAAAGTGAATAAAAATTTGAGGTAATGGCCACTCAGAGCATAAAGAGCAGTGTCCTACTGACATTAACAAAGGAATTTTGGAAATAACACCCCCAGATGTGCAAGAGATTTTTAAACAAATTAAAAAACAAAAAAAACCCCAACAAGGTCTCTAGACTACCATAGATGAGAAAAATTGACTGGGAAAAGGAACCTGACAGTTAAGGGATCATCACAAATATGGAAACAGAAGTATTACAGAAGCTGTTAGGGAAGCATAGCATGTTTTACAAATTAGGACTTTTAATCAAGTGTCTTGTAATTGTTAGAAATTGTAACACTGCTTCTGTAACTTTTTTAGAGCTCTCTAACTCTACCTTGACTTTCCTAAATTATCGAGATCCACTTCATGAACACAGAGGTTTTACATCCTGCTCCTCCTTGTGTGGGATTGTTTCATGTCTCAGTGTTTTACTACTTAAGGTCCAGCTTTGCGGTTTTTCAAGTTCTATGTATTCACAGCCAGCAACTACTGCTCTAATGGCAGAACTACCCTTCAGGTTCTTGTCCCCTCCCTGCAGATCCCTCTATGCCCACAGATAAATGCCCAACCCAAATATCCCACGTGCAGGCAGAAGACAGAGGAGCTGTGCCCAGCTGTGCCCACCAGCTGCAGGCTGCCCTCAGCACTGGTGCACACCACAACTTTGCTGATTCAGAGGCAGCATGCTGAGTGTCAGCATTCAAAACAAAAACAACAGAGAAAGGTTTCATAGTAATTAATGAAAAGTTTCCATTGTTACTGACTAGACATTTGCCGGGGGAAACTCTTGTACACTCTCACTCTTTCCTTCATGTTCAAACCCACCTGCCAAAGGTGGGTTTCTTGCTGTATTTCCTCATTACAAACTGAGCACCCAACACTCAATGAATGCTCAGATTACTCTCTGCAATCTCAGCTTTGCTCTGAAGCACCATGTGTTTTGTTTCTTTGCTAGAGCCCCTCAGCACCGCCAGGCAATGCCCACAATTGCCCTTGTGCCCCTCAACAGCCACTTTCATCCCCTTGTATGATGAAATCCAAACAGCCATTTGTCACAGTGAACTCTTTGGAATGGCACCTTCCAGTTCAAAGGATGTATTGTTATGCTTCAAAAACTGAAATTACCTTGAAGCAGAAAAAGTATTCCTTGCGGGTTTCAAAAATCACCTGGTAAGAGTCAGGTAACTCCGCAGTGGGTACTGTCACTTGCAGTAAATCCCTTCTGCAATAGGAGAAGTTCTTCTCTAAAGGAAAATTTTGAAACTTATTCCAAATTTTATCAAATATTATTATTGTTGTTGTTACCATCTAATCCCTGATGGTTTTCGGTTACTGGGAAATGATGAATATAGTACTCTAATCAGGGGGGAAAAAAGTTCAAATTTGTTATTTTTAAATAGCCTGGTTTTGTCTCTCATGAGGTAATGAGATCAACCAAATTCAACCTGATCCATGATCATCTCCTAAACACTTGATCTTCCAGCCAAGCTTGCAGTGGGCAGCTGAAATAACCAATTAAGAACTAACAAGTTTAACAGGAAACTTTCAAAGAAATAAAACATGAAATAAATGATCTAATTCTGAAACCTGTGAATAATTGACAGTTTGCTACTGGCCTAGATTTCCATGACCTTCAGCAGCCCTGCCTGCTGGCCATGCAGCACAGAGCCTGAACCAGGGCAGTCTTCACAAACCCCACTGGGACATCGTGCCTGCAGTCACAGGACACCGAGTGCCAGGGCACATTCCCAGCCCCTGGGAGAAAAATAAGCAATGCCATGGGTACTGAAGTGAAACTGTGTGGGGATGTGCATCTAGGGCCATCCTAAAGACATCAAAGCAGCAGCAGAAGCAATCATGAATTGCCATGGGGGGATCTGCTAAATGCCAGTATGAATGTCATCTTTTCTTTTTTTCTTTCTCCGAGTGTTGTCTCATTGCCTGTTGTTGACAACTTCCTGATTTAAAACATGCTGAAATAGCATCACATGGTATTTGAGACAGAAATATTTAGCATAATTTCTACTGCAAGAGAAACATAAAAGCAAAACTGAACTATACTTTGATATTCTAAACAGAAAATGACATGGAAATCACTCCAATCCAAACCTGTCAGCTCCCTAGTGATGACAGCCCAATCAAATTATAAAAGTAGCTCTACCAAGCTCATTGCCACAGTCTTTACTTGATGCAGGAGGTCTGTGAAAATAGAATAAGAAGCCTTCAGACACACACTTTTAGATCAGGCAACCATATTTTTCCTGAGGGACTAAAAAAAGAATTATTTTGTAAACATTTTCAGTTCCCATCACTTGTAATTAAAGAGAACAATTTGCATTAACATGCAACTAGCACTCGACTAATGAAGCCATTTTCTCTCTAGACTCTTTTCCTCCTTAAACATTCTCTACTGTCGGAATTATTTTCACAAATTATTTTGTTACATTGTCATCCTAATTACTGATAACTAATAACTGATCTTTTTGCCAGTAACTTAGAGGATAAAGCTGTGCCTCCTCATTCTACTGAAATAACCACTAACATAACCAGATTTCTTTACTGGACCAAGCCAGAACTTTTAGACAGATCCTTGTCCTCTGGTGGTGAGAATGATTTCCCCTGATTAATCCTCCTCTTACATGGCAAACTCTGTGTCACTTCCTCAGTTTCATTAGTCTTTTCTTAATTACATAGGACTGCCTCTGTGAAGGAGATATGCCACAAGAACAGATTCCAGAATGCTATCTTTGAAATCCAATTACTCTGAATCTTCTCTCACAGGTTTATGTCTAATGTAGGGCAGTGGTGCTCCACCACTGTGCTTCCTGCAGCCTTGAGGATCACACACTGATTTTTTATTTCAGCTTGGCTTAATTGTTTGATCTGGCAACATCTCTTGTATTACCTTAGAGATATTCACCACAAATGTAGATACCCCTCAGAACTGCTGTCTCAGTGTGACAGCAGGTCTATTATACTCTCTACATACTACGGAAATAGTCATGCCACTCTCTAGAAATGGTCAAATAAGCAAGTGCAGAACACTTAAAAACTTCCAAACTTCAAAATTTCAGAAACTGAGCTCCTTTATCAGTTAGAAGTATTTATTTTCTCACTTCAGTAAGGTTGAAAAATTGCCAGCAGCACCTTTTCCCCCCACCCAAGTGCAAGGTACAGCTACAAATACACAGCCATTAACAAACCTAAGATTTGATTCAATACTTACCTAAATATGTGTGAATCAGGAAACTATGGAATCTGTTGCCAGAAGCAAAGGACTACAGCTTACTATTATCTCTCTCTACTGAAACAACTTGCATTAAACAGTGTTTCTTCGAAGATGGATATAAAAACATTTTTTTCCAGACCTTTTTTTTTGCAAGTTGCATGTTTTTAAGATTTAGAAATGCTACATAAACATTGGCCAAGTCATTAAATGACTATTGAAAATACCGTTTTTGATAGACACACCTTCTTACTGATGTGATTCATTTTGGTTTCCTATGTAAACCAAAATCATGCCTTCAGGACAAAGAGCTCTAAACTAAAAAAGTCATCAAAAATGTTACTCAAGTTATAAAAACAAATGTTGCTCTGATTTATATAAGCATCCTAGACTAATTAAGGGAAAACACAGGACTGCAGAGCTATTAAGATGCCCTGTAAAAGGGAGCTCTCAAATATGTTCAAAACCCAATGAAATTTTAATCTCATTGGAATAAAATGCAAAATTCCCCCAACATCAATAAAATCAAGATTTTTGTCTGATAAATAACATCGGTATAAGAACAAGTGACCACAACTGGCAATGAATAGTTCCAGAGGTAAGGCATAAATTTGAATTTCTGTATCAGGAATGTGAGGTTCTGTAACTGTCCCCAGCTGGAGCAACAGGAGTAAAAAAAGTAGTGCATCTAAAATGGAGCTCAGTTTGTTTAGGAAAAGGATCACAGCACACAGCTGTGAGAGTGATGGATTGTGTGATGATCCAGGAGGTCCCTGACAGTTGTACAATACCTGCACTGGAGCAATTCAGGTAACATGTTTGAATATAAATGTGGAAGTCCAAGAGCACAGTCACCAGCACAGCGGCCACAGGCTGGCAGAAATATTGCACTTATTACATAAAAATAGAAAGGGATGATAACATTTACCTTCTCCCTAGAGCCACCCTTTTCCCAAAGAAGCCCAGCCCGTTTTTAGGTGCACCACAAGGAGCTGCATTGCAGTGTGCCTGTGATTTAAGAATCCCCAACAGCCCTCAGTGCTCTGATTCTGTCACACAGATCAGCTGTTCCCACTCTGCAGTCTCGCACTGTGACAGTGGCTACTTACTGACCAGCTGGTGATGGTCTATTTCTCAGGCAAGCTGAAATGGCAAAAAGATATACAAATAAGCATAATCAAAGTTGATTCTTGACATGATGTTAACCTATCCATAAATGCCAAATAACACAGCCTTTGCTACTGTTAAGGAAGTTTACAAATATAATATTCATGAGTTCTTCAATGGGTTGCACAAATAAACTGTCCTGCTTCCTTCCTGTCAGTCATTATTGACAGGCTGCTCCACCTCTTGTCTTCCCTGAAAGATAAATACAATGTGACTTTGTGAAAGGAACAACAATTGGGAGACGTAAACACACTTGCACTCAGCACCTGGGTCAGAACCAAGGAAAGCAGCTCACAAAGCACTTCTCAGACAACAAAACTGTTGTGGAATTGCATGTACAATGTTCCTCAGCTGCCATTTCCTCCAGACTTTGGAGATACTGATTTCTGTAAATCTAAACAATCTTTTAACATCACTTATGTTTATGGCTATTGATTAAAAAAAAAAAGAAAAAAGTTAAGTAAATACATGATTCCACTACAACAACTGTAAATCTGAAATACATGCTTAAGTTCCAGAAATTAAAGCCCAGATGCCATATAAAATACTTTTCTGACCTCTGGAAGCTTGAAAATAGGACACTTTTTCTTACAAAACCTCTTTTTTCACTCACAGCTCTATAAAAACCCAGTCCTTTCTTTCCATGTTCCCAAACTGTCTTTCCATTTGAGCTCAATACAATCCATACATTTACCACACAATAAATTGATTTATCTTGCATTACACAGCTCTTTTCAGCACAGTACTCGGTAATCCACTTCTCCTGACTTAGGCCCATATTCCAAAGATAAAGCCAGAGTAAACACATCTTAAAATATTTTTAAAGGTAAACTGCCAGAAATTTGCCTTTTTCTCTATCTCAAAATACGTAAATACGTATATAAAAAATAGTAGGTAGATCAAACTTTGGCTGTAAAAAAACCCACCTTCACTATTGTCCTTTTAAAATAGGCAAAGAGAAATAACCTCATCTGGAAACTAAAAATAGCATGAATAATTTTATCATCTTTTCAAATTTTGCTATTATTCCCCTGGAATAGACTGACCTTATTGGCTTTGCTTATGTAAGCAGTAATAGCTTACCTGGTTGGAATTTCTCACTGAAGTGATTTTATGCACATTTTATGCTAGACTGCTCTTTCTGCTCTCTTTTTTGTACTCCAGCTTTCCAGCAGTGATCCCCCATCCCAGAACACAGCAGGAAGTTGTGCTGCTCTCCAGCCACGTCAGCGCTTTGTACACGGGTAAGACGGAGGTCACACCGATTGCTGGAGACACTCTTGGATCCCACACAGACACTTCCCTTGCTTGGATACAGCAATAAATCTGTTTCCATCAGGCAGACAGAGTCAGCCCTGGCTCTGATGGCAGGGGCAGGAGGGAACGTGCCACAGACCTGCTCAGCAGCCACGACCTCTGGCTGCCAAGTGTCCTTCACTAATTCCATCCCATGGGCCAAAGGCAAAGGATGGGTGTTGTCATGGACAGCAATATCAAACCTGAATGAAGGGCCACCTGCCTGGTTTCTATCACCTCCCATTAGTGAAGGCACATTTACCTGGTGTCTTCTTTTGCAACCAGTGCTCACAATGGGATAAAGCAGAAACACTTCCTGAACCACTGTCGACATCCAGCTTCTTCCTTTCAGGTCTCAGTTCCAGTTTGTAATAGACTTTCACTCATTTTTTTAAGAAAATAATTCCGAAAGAGTCACAGTCCTCGCTTATCTCCAGCCCTCTGGCAGACTTGCTGTTTCTATGACATGCACGTACCTGAGTTATTCCTAAGTGTCTTTCCATTTATTCAGTTACATTAAAACAGCTAAACATAGTACAAACAAAATGTCACTGAATCCAGTACTTTAGTCATGTGATCACTTAAATTAAAGTACATGGACTAAACAGGAGAAGTACAAAAAAAAGAAAAGAGGAAAAAAGAAAAACCTTATCTTACAGCTGATCATGATATCATGTTCTCCAATTTCTGTGGGCTCAGGCCTTTATGATTCTCATTTTCACTTATTTCTAGCTTTGCTATAGACATTTTTACAAATTTTAAAAACTTTTCATGCTTCAATAACAGAAACCAATGTCCATGTAAAGTAAAATTGGCATGCAAGCAGTAAGACCTCAAAAACTGGATCACCACCAGTGTCAGTATCATCATCAAATTTGATGTTTTCACAAGGTTCACAGACAAATGAATCCAGATGCAATCCAAAGACTGATGTTGCATGTGTAATTTAACTCAGCTTCTTCACAGTGCTCTCCAAACAATCTCCAAGGCAGCATTCATGGAACCTGTTTCTGTACAGGCTCTGTCACACATTAGTAAACATCATTAAAAATGGTCTCCTGTGATGTCTGAAAAAACTCAGCCAAAAGACAAAAGTTCAGATTAGAAGTATGTTTTTATGTTTAGGAAAATGAGCAAACATTCAACATTGTGCAAAACGAAAAGACTTTATTTTAATACCGTATTTGATCTGAACATTTCAAGCACTGAAGACCTGAATTTTAGGTTTCTAATGACAACTATATTCAGCATGGAAGTCATAAATTCTTAAGAGAAACCAGAAATGTCTTTTAGCATCTAGTTACTGCTGATTGCCTTTTCAGCTGCCAATCCTTGTTTGGGTTTGGAGTAGTCCCAGGGTCTCCTGTTCTCCGTGTACCCGTAGAGTTTCCGCAGTGCCACCCGCGCAGCTTCTTCCTCTGCAGCGAGCAGCGTCTCCCCAGGGCCTTCAGCTAAAAGCTTCTTATCACTTGGGGAAAAGAAAATGAAATTACAAACATTTTCATCATGAAATCATGGGCACTGCTGTGTACTATGAATAAAACAGACTGGTTTTTCTCCAATGTCTATGAATACTGAAGGTAATTTCCATATATACACAATCCAAACATTTCTGTCTTTCATGCAAAAGTGATTGTATATTCACCAATGGAAACTCAGAATAGAAATGTGTCCATTTCTTGGAATAATACCACTCTGTTCGTTTAGATTCCTAACACAGCACTGATGCTTTACAACATCCAATTTGTTAGCCCTGTTAAAAATATGCAAATTCATTACTGTGGTTAGCTTAAACAGGAACTGAAATGCTTTTGTCTTTTTTTCCCTCCCTTGATAAGGAAGCATTTTCAAACTGCTTCAGGACTGACAGAGCTCTCTCTTATGAAGGATGTGCTCAACTGTGTTTTATCACCACCTGTGGGCACTGAATACGAGCAGTTTGTGAAGGCACACCAGGGATCCCAGAAGAAAAATAATCAAAGTTCTTTTCTTTTTTATAAGATAAACCTTAGAAGGTATATAAACCAAAGCATGATAAATCAGAACAAGTTAAGGCAACATCCTCACACATTTATCTGCAGCTTATTTAGCAAATCAGCAGTGATAAGGGTTTTGTCCTGACCCAGAGGAGAGACGTCACCCTGGGGCAAGAGACCAGGACAAGCACTGACCAGACCTGACACAAGAGCACCAGGGACAACTGGCACTTCCTAAGTCTTGCCTGGATACAGACACTTCTCTGGCCTAACTTACAGTGCCTGTGATTTGAAAATTAAACACCTTCTCTGGAACATAAAATGAGTCTCTCTTCAATCCCACTTTTCTTGATGACTGTCCCCTTCCCTGAGCCTTGGATACAGCTGTGGTCCCTCCAAAGCCATGCAGTTATACGGTGTTCACAAAGTTCCCGTGACAGGTCACCCAGAACACACACCCAGGCTCTTTGGTGCATCCCATTCAGCCTCTGACTCCCTTTAGTCACAGACTGTTTATGTATCACCACAGACAACACTCAAAATGGCTGATTTTATATGGAAAACACTGTAAGTTTTCTTTTCTCTAACAACCTCGCCAAAAAGCAGGAGTAGAAAAGTAAAAGACCATCTTCCCTCCTCCCCCCTCCCCTAGTTAAATCCATTTCATTTTAAATGAATATTGTACTAACCAGTACAACCCAACAAAATAGACTGGCAGAACTGTGCTGACTCCCAGCTGTCTGGTAATTCTTGGTTCTGGAGCAGAGATATTCCTCTTGGTCAGTTCTTCCACTAGTAAGCCCATAGGATTTACAACTTCCCAGATCTCAAACAGGTCTTTTCCAATCAGCTGAGGAATTAAAAAATCCTAAACAAAAGTGTTTAGAAGTTACAATTAATGGCTTGATCTTCTGGTGTCTCCTAATGAAAATACAATATGCAGAGGCATTAACACAGTTGACAACAAACTGCTGAAATGAACAGTGAAGCTGCCTCAGTGCCCTGTCGTGACAAAGCAGCTGATACACTGGGCAACTCTGGCTCTGGTTTAGCCACTGACAGACGTGTGCCCAGGCAAAGTGACCCCGAGACCCAGGGAAGGGACAGCACCAGCCTGAGAGAGGAGCTGCGACAACGCCTGAGCCTGAGTTCAGCAAGAGGCTGTTGCCAAACAAGAACTTGTTCATCTCATGAGTTCTGCACACAGGCTGAAGGCAACGTGCAAACCCTCAGGACTTCAACCTGTTTGGATCATTTTTACCTATAAACTGCTACTTGCTCTTAAAGTGACCTCCCAATGGTCTTGTGTCAGAAAGATTTTACTGAACACTTATCCATTGCAAAACTAAAAATAAGCAAAAAGCATGATTGAAATGGCAATAGCTGCTAAAACTACTTTGTTTCACTGAATTGAACATTTTTATATGAAATATCTTTAGGTACTTGCACTCTACATGCAAAATATTCAGTCCCTGCTTATATAAAATGTTGGGGTTTTTTTGATTTAAGATATTTGTGATCTCACATAGAATAATTTCATTATCTGATAGTACAGTGCATGGAATATACTGCTTTCCCTTAGCGCGTGTCAACAAATACTAATATCACCATTATAAACCAGAAGTGTATAACTTTAAGTATTCAGACAGCCTGTGCTTTTTTATGAAAAACCCAACACAAAACCCCCAAACTCCCACAGGCCCAAACCCCCACTTTACCACCACCACCAGTCTGAAGATCGTGTTGCTAAATTATCTTGTTACAGGTGTTGTCAAACTTCTGCCGATGTCTGGCCATCCAGCTACAAAACAATATTGAATGGACCTACCCTGACAAAGACCCCTGTTCTCTCAGACCCGCTGCTTTCCAGCAGTGCTCCTGTCACCGCGAGGAACGTCCTCTGCAGCACTTCTGCTGGGGCTGGAAAGTCCCTGCAAAGCGCCAGGTCCTGCATGGCCAGGTTTCGAGCCACATAAGATAGAAGTTCCTGGCCGGTCAGGAAATCAACCAGCGCCTCCACGCCCTCGGCAGGTAACTGTGGGTAGGCGGCTCCGAAGCCCCCGGCCAGGAAGGCGCGGGCGAAGCGCAGCCCCCGCTCGGCCAGGGCGCTGTTGTCCCGCAGCGTGAGCGGCGCCGCCGCCTCGTCCAGCCCCAGCTGCCGCCGCCGCCCCTCCTCGCTCTCGATGTAACAGCGATTCACAAACGCCGTCTTGAGAAGGTCCAGAGAGAAGTTCTCCTGCAGGCGGTGGCTGAAGGCCTGGATCTCCGCGTGGTAGTCCCAGTTGGGCTGCTCGGACCTGCGGGAAGGACACCAGCTCAGCTCAGGGACACCACGAGTGACCCGAGCGGCAGTCCCGGGGGACGGCAGGGAACGAAACACAGGGTTGTGTCCCAACACCGAACACCGCATTTAGGTCCTGGTGTCAGGCACTGTGGGATCATCCGCGGAGCTAAACCCATCGTGCTCCAAAGCGCGACGAGACGGTGCCCGAACGCTTCGACTTCCCGATCTCCGGGGCTGTCGCATCCCTTCCCGAGCCCCGCCCGCCCCACACGGCCCTCACCGCCGCTGCGGCGGCGCCTGCAGTCGCTGCATCTCCAGGTAGGCGCGGAGCCATCGCTTCTTCTCGGGGGGCGGCCCGGAGCTGAGCGCGGCGCCCAGTGCGGCCCGGCCCGGCCCAGCCGCGGGCAGGAGCGGCCGCAGCGCCCGCAGGAGCAGCCGCGCGGCCATGGCTGGTGCGGGCACGGCACGGACCGCCCCGCCCCGCCCCGCTGGTTCCGGCGGGAGGCGCCGCCGGCCGGGGCGGCGGAACGGCCGCGACACCCCCGGGAGCAGGAGCGGGAACCGGAGCGGAGCAGCTGCAGCGCCGGGGCCCCGGCTGGGGCCTCGAGGTGTTTCGGGGCCCGCCGGCCCCCGGGACAGGAGAGCCCCCGGAGCGCGGAGCAGCCGTGGGCGGAGCTCGGAGCGGGGCCGGGACAGCGGCGCTCGCCGTATAGGCCCCGCTGGCAGCCCCTGAGATCTGCTCTTAGAGTTCCATTTCCACGTGCAAAACAAAAGGCCGGGTTTGTGCCCGTAGAAGAAGCTTTATTTTTAAGATATCGCCTATACAAGTTTGTACAGTCTTTCAACCCTCATTTGCACCTTCACACTTCATACAGTACACCTTCAGCATAAAGGTTATGGTATAAAACTCATGAAAATACAGAAAATGTGCAAAGCAGGCCTGGCCCTTCGTATTGTCTTTCACTGAAAGAAAAAGGCACGCACTTCAACATTCATGGGAAGAAAACATGCACAGCAAACACCCCAAATTAGCCGATGAAGTTCCATAACACAGTAAAAAAACCTCAGAAGCAACATCTCCCACAGCCAGATGTGGAGAAGCCAAGGCAGCAGGGCCAGCAGCCTGTACAGCACCGCACCAGCCACACCAGGCTAACTCACAGCACAGGCCATGATGAGAGCAGCGTTCCTGCAGGCAATGCAGCACTGCTATGAAAATCCTCAGGGCTCCTCATGCTGATGCTCCCGGCACCACCTGCCCTTGCCAGCTGTGCCCCGGGACTGTTCTGTGCCCTCTGTGCTGCAGGTGAGTGAGGGCAGTGCTCAAATAGGCCCCGGGTTCTTCTTTTCTGCAGCCACTGAGGATCATCATCTCTTCGCCCGTCTGTGCATCTCTAGAGCCCAAAAAGGATCCTGCACAGGGGTCTGGGTGCAGCTCTTCTAGGGAAGGTCCCCTTTTAACAGTGTTTTGGTGTCACTGCACGTTTTCTCACACACTGACACTGTCAGTTGTTCCACACTCCCTGGGGAAGGGCCTGTGCTGCTGCAGCCCTGCAGGGGCACAAAGCCACCAGGATGCATCAGCACCCCCGCAGACAGTGTCTGCCAAAAAAGGTGCTGGATCATGGGATGAGCAGGGGATGTTTAAACTGCCCCCAGTACTGGGGGACAGCAGGCTGGCTGCCCACACTTGCCACACACACCAACACCACCACAGGCAGGGGAAGGGAGCTGGCAGTGGGCTGCCACATGCCGCTTAATGGAGGCCCATTACTACTTACTTCAATGATTAATAATTTAGATGAAACCTCAAATAAATTTTCTTAAAATAATACTAAACAATGGTTTGGGGTTTGGGTTTTTTTTGAGAGAGAGTTTTATTAAATATACTACATCAATATCTTGTACTCCATAATCTTTTGACCACTCACAGACTGACTTGCTTAAAAATGTACTTTATAGAAAAACATCTGCAAAATTAAACCTAAAAAAAAAAACCTGTCACACACCTCTGGACAATCTGCATGTTAGCAAAGAATTCCTTTTATTATTCAACCTGAACATGTACTTAAACAAGGAACATACTCATGAAACAGGACACACTCCTTGATTATGGCACACCTCAAACTACTCAGACTAAAGGAAAACTAGTGCAATTGTTTCATTGCATCTATCAACAGAACAATAAAAATGACTTTTTATTCCTTTGTTTTTGTATTTTTTTACAAACTCTCCATTTGTTCTCTTCTCTCCATAACAAAACCTCCAGTGGTTAGTCCTGGAGATCACTTGGAGTCCTCACACGGCATGAAGCAAACTTCCCATGGGCTGATCCATGTTTACACAGAAGCATGCAAAGGAGGATACTGCAGTATTTGCAATGCAAGTCTATTAAATACGTTATAACTGAACAATGAGGTGTCCCTTTAACACTGCAATTCTAGAGCCTTTATTTGTGGTGGAAGTTTCCAGTGTATGAATTATAAAACAGCATACAATTCAGAAACAGAAACAAGGAATTTGTAAATTGTGTTTTCAACTGCTAAATCTTTCCAGAGCCGTGTCTAGCGCCGAAACCAAAGCCAGCTATTGAGTAGCCAGAAAGCTACAGTAATTGAGTACATGATCATTTCCCTTTTAGCACGCTCTTTGTTCTCTTCTTCCAGAAGCTGTAGACGGCGATTCAGTTTGATTATCTAAAAACAAATAAAGGTTTTAATACTTCATTAACAGTTGCCAGACTTTCTAGAAGCTTCTGAATAACCACATAAAATTAGTATCTCAGGTAGGTATTAAAACAGTTGATAATTTGACTTTTTGTCTTCAGATCTTGCTGTCCCTAGTCAGCAGGAACAGAAATGGAGTCAGATTCTCTGGACTCCCAGAACAATACAGGACATGTGAGGGCACTCCAGCAGGGGCACAGAGAGGATCCCCTGCCATACATCTTACGGATACCAGTCACACAGAAAGCCTCTCTCCCATTTTACCATTACAGCTTTGTCTTAATATTATGAACTACTGTGTTTTACATACCTGTCTTCTTAAGGAAGCAGCATCTACAACTGTCATGTCATCTGGTGTTCCCTCAAGTGTCGTGTCGAAGTTGGTGAGACCATATCTATCAAAGAAAGAAGATGGCTTAGCTGTCTCAGCCACACAAAGATTAGCAAGTACCACATTCTACCAACATGCCAGTAGATGTATTTTTTTGTGGTGATGGAGAGAAGAATTATAAATTTTTTTTTGCCGCTGTTACAGAGCCTTATTTCAATGGGATCCTAACTGAGTAAAGCACAAACATGTAAGAAGTGGGTAAGTGCTTCACTGAATCCAGGTTGATCGCTCTCCACATTTAAATATTTCTGAAGATTCTCCACACAGACAGAGTTCCTGCTGACCCACAGTTCCTGTGCAGGTGACTTGGATTGGCAAGGAAAAAAGGCCTGAAACATCTCAAGAGTTATGAGCATTATGATTTAAAATAAGATCACTAAAAAGAGGGAAATGGAAACCTGAATTTTAGAACATAAATTAGTGGATCATGACTAACAAAAAGATACTCTTTACCTGGTGTTGTCATGATGAGGGTTAGAGGAAGTGGTAGCAGCTGACCCACCACGTAACACTGGCCTACAGCAGGTTTTGGAGATAGAAAGCACAGGACAGAAACAGGAAACGACAAACAAGAGATAAAAGGTAAAACACACAGAACAAAGGAACTTCAAAATACTTCCACATATACTGTATAATCTTTTAATACAATATAACATCTTTTTATTATGTTGTAAATTGCACTTCATGTTTTTCTTATTCAAACTGAATCATCCCTGACTGTTTTTGCAGCTAAGACATGTAAGCAAGTTTCTGATGATGCAACTTCATTTATGGAAGAAAAACTACTGGAATAGAGATTTCAGTGGAGATTATCAGCCTTATAACCATGTGAAACTTTAGGAGGAAAACACAAAAAAATAAGCCCCAAAACTAAAATTTCACCCAACAACAATGGGAAAACAAACATATTTACACTTACTCATAAAACCACTTTTAATCATCCTCTCCTCCCTCTAGGGAAAGAGATTTGTCTTTTCTGTATTCATCTATGTTAAATGTAGTTCAGAACACCTGAGCTAGTACCTAAGGACCATGTGGAATCTGAAGAGAGGTAGATCTCTCCAGGAATAAGTGACTACATGCCTCAAGTAGATGGTATGAACATCCTTATAAGTGCTGCTCTTTAAATTTCTTTTCCTTTTTCTTTCTAGGAAGAGAGGAAGGAAAGGAGGAGTTTTTTAAATTGCAGCAACTATATAATATATATTAAATTTGCAACCAGAAGCTACTGTGTTGCAGTTTACAGAAGGGTGGAATACCATCAGTACCTTCTGACCAAGCTGGTACTGTGTGCTTTCAGTGCCTCTGGAAATGAGGAATTAGTGTTCCACATCACAGAGGTGGAACAAACTGTTCAGGAGCCTGAAATCTTTTTTTCAATCTCTTTTCTTTTCCCAGTGGCAACCAGAGATCCTTGTACCATGTAATTAACCCACATATACTGCAGGGTATAAAATTAATGACAGAGAGAACCTTGGTAGGAAGATCTTTATATCAGGATCAGGATCTGGGAGTCTTGGCAAACTGCTACCTGATGCAATACTTATTAGGACTAGGTCCTGCTCTAGTCAGCACCATAAATGCATACCACAATGTTCTTCTCTCTAGCACTTAAGATAAGCCAGCATGATGTGTTTTACAAACCAGAAAACCCTATTTCCAATACATAGAATAAAAGAATATTCTTACCTAAATGCATGAGGTGTGGCAGAAAGGTATTAAAAATAATTAAAAAAGGTATTCCTAATGAGAGCAATAATTCAGCTAGCCTAAAGTATTGTCTGACAGATGCTAGAAGCAAATACTTAGAGAAAGTGTAGGAAATGGAGCAAACAGCAGCTATGGAAAAGGTCACAGAATTTCTCTGTAAACATAAGTTACCTGTAATTAACTGGCACATACATGAATGCCAGTGTGGCAGTATCCAGCAGGCATTTCCCATCTGACACAGGACAACATTTGGATTTTGTGTAATGAGAACAATAGGTCTCAAATGCTCTCTAAACTCAGCCTCAGTGCTAGTTTTTGGCAAATAGAGTTTAACAGCTGTTGTAAAATTAGTGAATATTAATTTACATTACCCTTTCCAGGGAAAGCCACAGGTTTGGAGGCAGTTCAGGGCTACAGCAAAGCAAAAACCAGAGCACTCTGGCATCTGTGCAAGTCTTTAATCCCACTTCCCAACACAGCCAGGATGTTAAGAAGCTGCACATGGTTTCTTCCTTTTCTTTGCAGTTCACATTTTATTTCTTTACAAATGGGCCCCAAAGGAACACAATACTCCCCTACCTCTTCAACACTCCTACTTGCTTAGTTTTATATATCAGAATTGACTGTATAGATCATAGTGGCCTCACAACTGAGATCACCTTACCCCAAAATCAGCAGCAAATCTTTTTGGTAAATATAGAATACACAATATAGGAAAGCTATTAAATACATGGTCTTCTAAGTGTACATTAGAACTTCAAATTTTCTGGCTACTTCTGTGAATTCCATTCTAAAGATTGATCAGAAGAAGCCATCACTCCAAGGTCATGTGTACTCTCTGCAAATACAACAGCAGCCTGAAACTTGAGGGGAATACACAGTAATCCAAGTTAGTAACAGTGGCAAAAGTGGCAATAAGGCAATGACCAAGTGAACCTGGTTTGTCTTCTGCTGGTTAGAGCAGAGCATGCAACAGGAAAACCACAGTGATGACAAAACACACGGGCTGGGAGGAGGACAAGTGTGGACAACCTCGGTGCCTGGGCCAGCCTGCCCAGGGTGGGGACAGAGGCCAGCACACACTTTGCTCAGGAGAGGCAGCAGCTGTGCTCACCTCTTGCTGTACTTTAAAACACCTCTGGAAGTCTCAATGAGGCCATAAGAATGGGCAGTAGGACTTAATGGACAAGTTCTGGACATGAACTGGGGAAGCTTCTCAAGTACAGTGACTGGATCCAACTGCTCTCCTTGCCTGCCTCAGTGCTACAAGCAGTTACTTCAACACAGTAACAGCTCCTGCTTTTCCCAGCCTCCTTCACATTGGCAGACTCATTCCATTTTCTTCTATACTATATTACCCTAGCCAACAGTCAGGTGTAGCCCTCTTGGATGGTCTTAACTTGCATCCCATTTTATTTCTACAATGAAAAATATCATTAACTTTCTCAATATAAAAAGTGATCTTGTTACATCTCAGGATATGATTATGTGGGTGAAGTTTGGCATTCAAAAAGGATGGTGGCTTTTTAGAAGAGAGATCATAAAGAAAGGAAATAATACATTTCTGTGCTTTTTTCTCATAAATAAAAAGGCACTGACCCAAGAGATGAAGAATAGTTTAGATAAGGTACAGGTTTCAACACAACTCTATACAGATATGAAATGGCCTCTTTTCCCCTCTGCATTTAAGACATCACTAAGGTCTCCTGAAATGCAGGGAGTTTTATGGGGGCTTGTTTATTTGCATTGTGGATTTTTGTTGCCTCGAGCACAGATGATCAGTCTTTGAAGGCCACTCACTAGGTGTAGGCCCTACAGTCATTCTAAAGAAATTGAAACACAAAAATGGTTAGAACCAGAAAACAAAACTGACCTATTGTCCTTGTCCAAGCTGAAGGAAATGCAAGAGTAAACAGACAGTGTAAACAGTGATCATTACATTGTTGCTCATTTTAATTACCATTATGTGAGCAGTGCTGGCTGAACTAGGCATAACTCATTCTCTGCAGCAGGACAATCAGCACCTACCGTTAGCAGTTTTAGTGGACTGGAAAATGTTTGGGGAAAAAAAAAAAAGACAAGCCATGAAACAAGTTAAAAAAATTTCCAAGTGAGTAGCCCACAGCCAGATCTTGTTAAAAGATCCTTTCTAGTATTAACATAACATGTTAAAATAGATAAGGTTTTGAGATAGAAAGCACATTACATAGAGCAAAAGAACAGAGTGCAGGTTTGGAGCAATTTAAAATGAACAGTATTTTGCAACCATGCAAGTGGATCATCCAAATTTCACATTCCTAAGGCAGATGTAATGGTGGGTGTCTAAACACCCAGCCACAAAGAATACACTTTCACCTTATTGTAAAGTTCATTATTTTGACACCTATTTGTCCACAAGCAACTAGAAACAGGTTTCTCATTCCTTCTAGGAAGGTTTGCAGGAACACTTCAAAAATTAACCCAAACCAGGGTAAGTAATGCAGCTTTTGAAGTACTCAGAACTCTAGAAATTTTCTGATAGCGGAAGTAAGTTGAAAGTGTATGTTTGCATATGTGTTTGTTTTCCAGACTCCAAGAAAACATGGACAAGAATGTGGGTAATGGAAGCCAGGAATAAAACCACTTAGCTTCACTGCAGACTGGGAAAAGGGCTAGAATTTCAATCCATATTTTTAACAAGGATTCTTGGCACGGTATCTATAAATGCTCCTGTTCACAGACAGTGCAATTCCTTCTTATCTGGAAGCTTTAATTTGGTAAAACAAACATGTAATTCCATCTACTTATAACATTGATAGGGAAAAGGTATTGATGCCCAATTGTTGCTGGGCACCAAAATTTTAACAGCTACAGTTAAGCACCTAACTTGCAGAATTTCAAGGGGAACTATGCAGCTAATTTTATTTGTTTAGTTTTTTTGAGTCTCAGTTTAAGAACATAAAGGCCATCAAGACTAGAGTTCTCTACAATTCAGAGGTGTTCATATGGGCATTTATATACTGTCAGGTCAGCAAACATGGTGAGCTATCAGAGGTGCCAGTTTGGCAAGTGACTGCAAACACACAGACATTCACAGTAAGATTGGCTTGATAGTCACATTTCATTACCAAAACAACCAGAAAGCAAATAATTTAACTTCACACTACAAATACTAAGTGTGCTGCTGGGATATCAGCAGCGGCAGATGGCAAATTTCAAAGAACTTGCTAGCACAGGCCACAGCGAAGGGCTGCAGGAACAATGTGCAGCTCTTCCCAATGTTCCTGCCAATTATCTCCTCTAATTCAACCTCCTGGCAAGCCCCAGAGGGCTGAGCTAGCCCTGCACTAGATGTGTGCAATTCTTACCTAAATTTCTGTGCTAGAATACTATTAAAATGAAAATTGCTTTTGGTAAAGTGACGTTGCCATTATTAGTCTTTGTAAATGTCTCTATGATGTCAAATATGCTGTGCTTGTAGCACAAGTGCCAAATCACAACAGTCCAAGGATGCACCAAGTGGGCAAAATCCACTGCAGAGAATGGGAATACTACACAGGTTTGCCATGAGGCTCGTTCTGGCTCATTACCTCTCAAAGTGTCAGGTTATCCATAAAATCAGAGACAGCAATAATGAGGAGCAAGCAGCTTCTCAGTGTTCATTGCCTTTCTTGCTCTCAGCATGCACAATGGCCACCATCACTCATGTGTCAGCCAGAGATAACTATTCCTAATATAAACTGAAACAGCCTCAAGTCTTGACACATTATCAAAAGCAGTGTCCTACAATGCCTTGCATAATATTCTACCATGTTTCTGCACTTTTGTTTTAATGCTTTATGACAACATCAACCCAATCTTATTGATTTGCACCACTGCTCACCAACAGAAAAGCAGAAGACAAGGCTAGTAAATTTGCAGGCTCAGGATCAAGTGTTAATTGCAGAAAACACTGACAATCTCAGAAGAGCAAACCCCTTGCAGTCACAGGCTAATTCCTCCTATTTTGATTTTCATTTGGAAGGAAACCAAAACAATCCTATATTTGAAACAGAAGCATTTTGAAATGTGAATTTTGGACATTTAAATTGCTTATGAAGAGTGAAAGCAAAGGAAAGCGAAAGCAAATAATTTCATCGTATTATTTTGTAAACAGAAACCAAACTCCACTAAAAAGGAGAACAGAAAAAAAAGAAGCAGCAAAAGCTGGCAAGAATCAGTGACAACCAATCACCTGCGGTTTTCATCCAGCACATCCAAGACCTGCTGGTAAGCCCTACGAGTGGAAGACTGGATAAACGACAAAATGCCACGAGCAGAGTAAAGATTAATTCCGTCTTCAGGTAACATATTGGGAGGACAGACACGAGCCTGTTGCAATGATGGTGTCACACTGTTCGTCCAAGCACAGTAAATGAAGAGAGAAATACTATAGTCAGATTTTAAGTTTTAAAAAGCTTTTCAGATAGACCCCATTCCAAAATGCTTATTGCTTGCTTTTGGTTTACCCTTCTCCCACCGCTATAAGGTAACACTCCCAAATTCTAGAAGTGTAGGGATTATGAGCTACATTGACTTACGTTCTTCAGAAACAAACACATGTAGTAATCCAGGGACACAGTTTTGGTCTGTTACACAAGTTAGTTTTAGAAAGTACTTGTATAGCTAAATCTGTACCTGTTGAAGTCAGTATTCAAGTCCCCACTGATATCAATGAGAACTGCCTTAAAAAGCATTAGCATTTTAACAAAATCCTCTTTTCAAAACACAAGTTTTTTTCAATAGGGAGAATCTCACACAGAGCCCCTTCAGCAAGATTTTTTTGAAGCTGTGATGAAAGATCAAGGTAGTATTTTGGTTTGCACATGAACAAGTTTAAAGGCAACTGCAACAAATTCCAAAAATAGCAAAAAGTTCATATCCCACTGACAACACATTACATGATTTAACTTGTTTGCTATGATGCAAAAAACATGACTTAAAATATGCGGGACTGAAATTCAAACACAACCATTTGGATTATACAAACCATATCTATCACAGAGAAATTAGTTTTGATAGACTGCCTATGACTTGCTTATGTTTTTTTACATTCAGACTGACTTTATCCACATTTTTCTGCATATGTGAAGGGGTTTTTTAATCCGAAAACTTTAATTAAAAGTGAGATGCTTTTTCAATAGGAAGTAATTCATGTTAACTTAATTGTAAATATTAACACAAATGCAAACCAAGTGCGAGCCCCTGTACCCTTTAAATCTTGGGACACTTTTTATTCCTAGATTAGCCCTCATAATTCAACACAATTCACTTGTGCTTTGCTCCAACAGCTTTTGGATTTAGAAGGTCAATCTTTCTGCCCTTGGCATTTTTAATAAAACATTAGTGGCTGAGTGCTTGGAAGCTGGTTTGGTATTTGGATAATCTCAAGCTGGGTCAGAATTCTGTGGATACTCTTACACTGGACAGAGTTGCTTTGCAACTGGCTGGCACCAAGATCACAAAACTGAGCAAGAAGGAAAATTCAGTTGAATAGGCTGATTCAAAGCATGTTACAGGAATGTCACTTCATCCACTGCAGAGTTAAGCCATCCTGTGCTTCAAAGGACATTCAAAGACTGCAGTGGCTGGTGCTTGACTGGTACTGGGCACTGTTTATTACCTGAAGTGCAGATGCCTTTTCATGCTGCCCTAGAGTACATTTGGACAACAGAAAGTAAGAAAAAGGATACATCAATAAATATCTACTACATCTTTACAGCTTTTATTGTTCTCCAAGACTTGTAGAATTCACCTTTCTTCTATATATATGATGATTTCTACCTTGCAATCAATGGTAATGGTCACATCTACAGATTCCATTCTTGAATTGCACTGGAAATGCCAGTGATCACTAGAAAAATATCAGGAAGTAGGGACAAGTATTGAAATACTGCCACTAAAGTGAATTTATAAGAATTTTTACTCCTTATGGATTTCAGGCAAATGAGGAAAGAGCTTAAGGCTTGAACTCATAGTATGTTTTATATTTAAAAGCAGTTTTTCCTGTTCATTAATTCAGAGATGCACAGAATAGGCTGAAAGATAGCTTTAAAAAAGGTAGCAAATAGCATTTAAACATATTGCAAAATAGAAGACATTGTGGAATTCCTGTATTACTGCAAATACCACAATAAAGTTATTTGCACACAAAGACTTCTGTAGATACTAAAAAAAAATTAAAAGTGAAAAAACCCCACCTACCAAATTTCATGACTGTGTAAAATCCTCTAGAACTAAGTTACATGTACTGATAAAATTCAAAGTTGAAAAACAAAAAAAAGAGAATAATGCCATGAAGGGCACAAATGCCAGGGGGGTGAGAAGGGGAGAGAGAAGCCAAATTTTTCTTCCATCTTCCTTTTCTGGGATTTGAAATTTATGTTCTGTAACCATATGGTAGTCCTTGGGACTGTCAGAGACCATGGAGAAGAAATATTATAAAGCAATTCTCTGATACACAAATCAGCCCAGATGACATAAGAAAAAACCCCTCTAACATAAAGAAAATTCTCTACTATTTAGCATGATCACTTATCATGTGGCTCTCCCCCTACTCTTCTTCATTTCTAGTTAAATGGTCTTAGTTCTAGGTATAATTTGTTTCAAATTTCTGAAAAGAATTTTTATATAGCTCCAGCCACTTATTTTACCACTTCCTGGTTATAAACACCAGTCAATTCCAGAGTTTGGAACCAAAATAAACATAGAATTACAGCCATTACTATGACAGAGCACTGCAACATTTTGCTATATGCAGAGTTTTTGGCTTAGCAGTAATCTCCCCTAAAACTTCTGAAAGCATTTGTGATGCACACTGGCTTTATTTCAGGTATGGCTCTAACTTGCTGTTCTGGAAGTACCAAATGAGAGGTAAACAGATTTAACTAGTTAAGGTTACTTTAAATTGAAGCACACAGACAGACTGTATTCTCATTAAAGACATGCACATCATCACCTTTTCCTCCATGACTTGCATGAAGAACAGAATTTCTCAAACTGTGAAACTGAACTCTCTACAGAGATGTGATTTTCTAAGGAAAAGGCTGGAGCAGAAAAAAATTAAGTGCTGTCCACTTTTCCATGCACTCTTTGTGATTTGGTGACTTCCAATACAGAAGTGAAATCCTGGTATTCAACATTGCCTGGTAATGACCAGCAAAAAGCTTTGTTTCTTCAGCTATTCAAAAACAGCCAAAGAACAAATTATCAAACAAACTAAAACTATTTTGAAATTTAATTTCTTTTACAGTTCCTTTCATTGGCTGTCAGGTATTTTTCCCTATGCTCTTTACACAGATTTGGTCAAGTTTGAGAAACCCTGAGCAAAATTAGAAACCATACATTCAGTGTAGCAAAGGCTGTTTCAAATTTTATCTTCTAAACTACAGATACTTTGTCAGAATATTAGTATTGCAGAGAGCTACAAAATTAAACACACCCTGGATTTTCATACACCAGGTAACATTTAGGCTTACGTGCAATCCTTAGTCGAAAGAGGTGACTGGAACCGTGGCATTTTATTTCTTGGGACAGTATCTGATCTGTGCCACCTTGAATAATAATTGTCATCTCTTAAGTAAGCATCCTTATAAATAGAGGGATTGTAATTTAGAGAGCTGTCATTACTGCTATGCAGACAGTCATTGTACCAGCAGGCACCTACTTGTTAGTCTCAGGTTTTCTAAGAGCATTTGAGAATTACTGTCTTTAGTAAAGCCCAAGTGCCAGAAAATTCTCAGAACTGTCTCTGCATGTAACTGGATGACAAGAGAAAGACAAGAGAAGAGAAACAACTACTCGTACCATGTGGAGAACTGTGACAGGGAGCCCAGGCCACTCTGACTTCTGACAACCTATTCCAGAATGTTTAATTTTGTCACTTTGTAAGCCAAGCATTGGAAATTCATACAGTACATCTGAATATTTTGTCCAAGGAGGACAACAGTGTCCTAGGTTAAAACTTGAGAATCATAGTCCTATTTAGAAAACAAAGGTTTTAAAAGGCAGTGGTCCATGTGCCTTTTCAGTGGAGTCCTCATCACTGCATCTGAGCAGACTGTCATGTCTATCAGGGAGTTGAATCAAGGAGGTAAGAGAAATAAGCATTTTAAAGCAAAGAGTTCTGTTTTTTTATAGGAATTAAATATCTCAAGTAAAACGTGGACTTTCTTTTCCATTCGAAGATGTGAACCAAATTCACACAAACACAGGGATAAGGAGCTGATCTTTGCCAAATTAGAGTACCATGGCATTTGTTACTGCAGAAGTGAACTATTTAGACACGATATGGATTTACAATTCAAGCCAGTTTCAATGAAGCAGCAATGTATCATAACAGTAATTACAACAAAGACTATTTTTTCAGCCAACAACACTGGACATAAGATCTTTAGAAGCAGTGAGTTTCTTGTGGTTTTGTATCACTGGAAGATACAGTATTTTTACATAGTAAGAAAATGTCAAGGTGATATGAATGAGGTAACAGCTGCACAGTTATTTTTACTGTAGTACAAAGAATACATTTATGTGAAACTTGCCATTTTTTTGCAGTTCAAATTCTATGCCCTGTGGGCTTAAACTGAGGAGACAAGAGGTTCCTTTTTCACCAAGTCCAAAAGGCCTGGCTTTCCTGCATTTGTGTGAGCCACACAAGTTCCACGATGAATGTGGTATTTTACCAATCTGAATCCACAGAACATTCTCCTCAGAGTTAGCCAGGTACAGTCACAGCCTCCACGTGAAGCCTGACAAAACCTCAATGAGGGAGAAATGTCCCTGTAGCATGTTTGAAGTGATTTCATCTTTTGTATTGTACTGAGGCAGAAGAAGCAATTATGACAGAGAAAGAAGCAATTTCTAGGAACTTCAGTGATTTCAAGGTGGGTGATCTACACCTTGATACAGCATAACTTCTGTCATAAGAAAACAAGAACTTGGGAGGACAAGAGAAAAATGAAGTTTGACTAAAATACATCAGTTGCAGGTCAGCAAGTGTGGAAGGCTGCAGTGAAGAAGGAAAGCTTCTTCCACATGGGCAGCAGAGAGCGTGGATACGGCAGGCTCAGAAGCCACCAGCTGGGATTTTTCATGAAAGCAAGAGAAGAGATCCTGAACTGATGGAAAAGGCACTCATAATGTAAAGTGCTTGGCATTGGAAGTTTGATTTATTAGAAAGACCTTATTCAAGGACTAGCATGGGCACCGAGAGAGGAGAACTAATCTCCAGGTGTGTAATAATTTCCTGGCTTTTGTAAGTGATAAACTAAGTCACACCAGCTACCAGTTACATGTCCCTTGATCACATCCTTTTTAAATGTACAGGATTCCAGGTGCATACTGTATTGCTCAGCCTCTGAAGGACTGCTAGCAGATTAAGAAACTCTGACAGCAAATAATACTCAGACCATTGTAAACCAGTAAGTCTGTACACAGCTACTGAGTGACAGCAAAGTACACAGATGAGTTTTACAGATTTAGGATTTCCAGATTCAAGAAATCCTAACATGAGAAATCTGACAGCAACTGGATACATCCAGTCAGAGCTGACCTTGCTCTTTTCTCAGATGTCTGGCTGGGCAGACATGGCCCATGTTGTAAGACTATACTAACCTGGGGAGTGAGCATAAAGCACTATCAAGAAATGGCAAGAATTTCTGTACCATCTGTTTTTACTTTCAGTGCAATCCATCCAAGTGGCAAAGCAGAGCTGGCAGCATCAAAGGGATGAACGTTTTCACAAGCAGCTTCCATCACATGAAGACCATCATGTACCATGTGCAAGCCATCAGACAGGCAAGAGAAAGCCATTCCTGCAGTGAAATTCCACTATGTGCAGTCCAACAAGACATAACCAGGTAACTGATAACACAGGGAACTTGGACACTTAGGCTGACAGAACAATTGGAGACTGAGCTGATCAGGTGTAAAGGATGAAATCTAGTTTTGCCAGCTCAGTGAACATGTCTCACTGTACAGACTTGAGTACCCAGATATGCGCAATCTATAAGCCTGTATGAACCACAAGTCTGCTTAAGAAGAGGAAGATATGAAACAATATTTCCACAAAAATCTGGAGGAAGAGAAGGAGACTTCTAGCATGTCTGGAACATGCATTAGAGTACATTTCACCAGTTTTAGACAAACTAACAGGTAGACAGATACATAGTACTCACAGTATCCTGGCTATAAACAGAAGAAAACAGGCATTTCTAGGACATAATTCACTTGATCTACTTAGACTAAAAATAGGTAGACCCTAAGTAGGTCACACACTTATTTCCCTCATTACTGAGTATTAAGTTTATGGTGATCCAGCAATACTGTTATACAGTCTACATTGGGACAGATGAATCCTATCTTTTGAGTCTTAACTCTAAAATTTTTTTAGGACAAATATTCCTTATGGCAGGTGTATTAATACTCATATATAAAGATTCCTAAGTGTTACGTTGCAAACTCAGTTATTTCTTTTAAAACCCAGGTAGAAAGATGCTGTCACTCAGAATAAACTGTAATTAATCAAAACCTATCATATCTACTAAAAATTTACAAGCATGTATGTCTTCAGAAAGCACCCTAACAATTGCTACCTTGGATGATAACAATAGATGAGGTTTCCAATTCTAAATGCTATCTGTTATTTTGGCCTAAAAAGATTGAGACATATACTCACAGAATCCAATACATTAAATTCATTGACACCAAAGAAAAATTACTTATTCTAATATTTACGAGGAAATAAAAATATTCCTTCTTCTAAGAGTGAAAATCATTATAATATCAACAGTGAGAGAACTGGGAACACTTTGATGCACAAAGAACTCAATTTCCTGAAAATACAGGAGAAAAAATATTCTGCCAACTCAGAAACTGAAAAATCTCATGAAATAACAATTCATGGTAACTGGTGAACCTGTGAGCCCACAAAGACCCCCACCTATCCACTGCAAGAAAAATACCTCACAAATGAGTCACCTCACTAAACAAAAAGCATAGAAATTAAGAAAAATGCTGGCCTTACAATAGTTAAAACTGTGTACTTGCCACAACATACCAAATTTTAGTTGGAAAAAGCAAATGAAAGGAGATAAGGAACAAAGGAAAGGTGTAACAAGCCTCTAGTAGTGTCCCTGCACCCTGTTGCTCCACTCACATGGAGTCATTCCGGGCCAGCTGGCCGTTCTGTCGCGTGGCGTTTTCGCTCATGGAACGCTCTCTCTTCAGTCGTCCCACTGAGCGGACCTGCATCAAGGGAGACAGAGGGAGATAAAAGACAGAGAGTTCCAGGATACAATAACGTGCAGTGCAGGTCTGTAGGTAAGATCTGCCCCCAGATGCAAAGGCACATTTTCATGGGTTTCACAGTGATTAGGAGGAAAACAACTGATGCAGGATCTGA
The DNA here is from genome assembly GCA_013396695.1 of Sakesphorus luctuosus. Classification (NCBI taxonomy): domain Eukaryota; kingdom Metazoa; phylum Chordata; class Aves; order Passeriformes; family Thamnophilidae; genus Sakesphorus; species Sakesphorus luctuosus. Next base: position 76,956 of record VWZD01012438.1, read on the forward strand.
TGCTGGTACACGTAAAAGCAAGCTCCAAACTTATTGCAATCCTGTTGTTATCTATCTATGTGATCTGATGCCAAAATTATGAGCCAACAGAATTTTGAAGTCTCTGGAGATATTCTAAAGCTCTTTGGACACAATCCTGAGTAATGTGTTCTAGGGGACCCTGTTTGGGTGGGGAGACTGGACTAGATTGACCTCCAGTGGTCCCTTCCAGCCTTACACCCATTCTGATATGACTTCCTATCATGAGAGATAGATGTATTTCTATTGTATTTTTTAAGTCTATAGAATATGCAGTTTCATCAATATTGTTCTGATTTTAAGATGTCAATTACCATCATTCATCTGGATGCCAATGTTATACCGTCCTATGAAGTCAGTTTTCAGAGTTTTGTTAAAACTCATTAATTCTGTGTGCTGTTATATCATCTGGCCACAAAGTCCAGAGGTTAACTATACACAGGAAAAGAATCTTTAGTTTCTTTTCTTAATCTGTAAATTTAAAAAGAAAAATCTAACAGCTTTCTCTTCATCAAAAGGATTTTCTTGTTAAAACTATTTTGATTAGTCTAATTATGACTTTATTTTTGTAAGTACTGAGTAAGCTTTTACTGAGCATGGCTGCCCCATGCCATCTGTCACTTCAAAGGCATCATCAGAAGTACCACAGGGCTAATAAAAATACTTTTATATTTTCCCAACTTATGTTAGCACCAAGTTGATCTTCTCCATGGTAGAGAAATCATTGGTCATTTCATTTTCTTTGGTAGAATGCTTCTCATCAAGGGGAAAAGCAAAAGAAGTACTGGCCTCTTCACTTTGAGGTGTCTGCTGTGCAGGTTTTTCTAGGTCCAAAAAATCTAGCGGTCGATCACTAAGAGAAATAACACGGGGAGGAGTTTTCAATGCCAGTGGTTTGAATGGAGTAGATTGAAGAATGTCAAGGTCTGCTGGTCTGGAAAATGGAATGTCTTCTGTATTACCTGCAAGAACATCAGTTGTCAATAGAAAACAAACTGTTCTGAGGCCTGAGGGCCCACGGTAAAGTTCAAAAAGACATCACAGCAGTTACTTCCCAGGCCTACGCCAAATAATGAAGTGTAACTTTCCTTAACAGGCCTTGTATTGTTAAACCTCTCATAAAGACCATGTTAACTGACATTTGAGCAGTTTCTCTGAGAACAATGATCCTGAGTGATCCTGAGCCACATCATCAGTTATGGCCAGTGAGAGCACTCAAGACACTGTCCTATGAATGGTGTATTTGACTGGGGATGTCAAAACACAAAATATATGCATGTCACACATTTTGCAAATTGTAAGACCTTCAGCAGTTCTAGGTCTGTCACTGTAAAGCCCATGACCATAAATACTAAAGTAATATTGATAGAGTCCACCCAGTAACACACAGGTTTTTAACATAATTAGCATTCTGATTAAGATCAAACACATTTTTTATGTCTAATATATAGTGGATCCCCAGAACTTGTCATAGTTACTTTAGCTTATAGTTAATGAATAAATATCAGGTGTAAATCAATAAACATTGATTTTTTTTCCTCCAAAAGTGGTTTAGTAAGATGAAACATCAGGCATTAAAGGTTCTGTTCGTAATTAATTCATTAACTGTCTCTATTACAAGCTACACCAAAACTATTAATAAAACATTTTAAGACCTTAAGAAACTTCCTATGTCAAAGCTAATGAGTATTAACTGTTTGAAAACTAGAAAGATTTTACTGGCTATTCTTTTAAAAATATATCAATATATATTTTTTTCCATCCAGAAATTTGGGAAACTAATTTAAGTTTTCACCTGTAGTGAGATGCAGACATACCTGCCACTACAATCCGCTCTGGAACCTGCATAGTTACACTGGCATTTGGAAATCCTTCTGGGATGCCCTTCTCAAGGTCAGCATTTTGAGGAGCTACTTTGAGTTTCTCTGGGACCCTCATGCGCTGACTGATCCCTTCGGTGTATTCCATCTCATACTGAAGGCGATTCATTTCTGCCATCTCGGCAGCTGGAGATGGGAATGCGGCCCCACTCATCCTGGCAAAAGAAAACCAAAAACTCTGAGAGCAATATAGGAAAGCAGCAGAAAGTATGTGAAGGGAATGCTTTGTCCTGCCTACTAAGCAAATGGTAGATGATCATAACTGAAGAGACTTCCTTAAAGAAATTCATCGGAAGTGTAGTCACAAAGTGCTGAGAGGTGCAGGCAATGAGAGAGGAACAAACTGATGCTGCAGACAGTGCTCAAACCTGCACTGAGGGTCCTCAAACCGTCATGACAAAAACCCCCACCAAACCTAAAAATTCTGCATGTAAGGTATTATTCCTGCACTGGCTGGCAGAAAAAGAAACACAAGCAAACCGACACACCAAAGAATTGACATGATTGATAGGAAATCTATTCAGGATTGGCAAGAAATCCAAGTTATTGATTTGCATTTACACAAATCCAGTGTGCTGGTATTTGAGAGGATGGCTGAAGCCTTGCAAAACTGCATGTAGAAGCAATGGAATGATAGAAAAGGCTCAGCTTGGGCAGCAGCCTCCTCCTCACGTTCAGTCATCCAGATCTACCCCCATGTTACAAGGACAAAGTTCCTCAACAACCCCCTGTTGAACCAGCTTGAAAAATTAGTCCATTCATAACCATTCCCAATCACAGTAATTATGTGAATTTCTCACTTCTATGGTTTTCTGTAAATTAAAATCTTACTTTTGAAGAACTGATACAAGATAAAGGAGGAGAGAGAACAAGACTTTATTTAAAAGGTTTGTCAATACTTCATAGATACACTTTCCTAGAAAAGGAGGGAGATTTCAAATGAAGCAGTGGGGGAGCTTCCTAGAAACTGGGCTGTGAGAAACTTACTGATGTAATTGCTGTGAGCTGTGCTGAGGACCAAGGTAACTGGGGTTTTGAAGTTGGATTTAAGGTTGAAAGAAAAAGAAATCCTACAGCTGTACTTGGAGGTGGGCTGGGAAGCGTCTGCTGATGGAAACTGGGCTGGAAAGGAACCAGCTGACAGCTGGAGAAGTTGTTCACCTGGGCAGTCGCTGGTGGGCTTTGCTGGTGGCTCATTCCAGGATTATGGTTATGGACTCAGTTAAGAGAGACATCCTAAAGCTGCAATTGAGTGGGGCTGGAAAGGGGCTCCCAGAGTACACAGTGAGCTACAAGAAATTGGTTGTGGGAACTTTTCATCCAGGCAATGGCTGAGGGCCTTGTCAACAGCTCAGACTGACACAATGGTTATTTTTAGGGTTAGGATTGGAAAAAACACCATTTCTAGACATACATGTGTACACACAATATGCAAGTACAGTTTTCCTGGCAAAGCAGGAAATCTTTTAGAGGTGTTGCTTAAGTAGTTCCCTCAATGAAGTAACCTATTCTGGCAAAAAGGCAGGTTTTACCACTAAAATTGCAACTACATTCTTTGACTATTTTTGGCAGCAGGGCCCTGTCTGTTGCTGTGTGTGCATCTCCCTGAGCTGAACACGCAGAACTCTGAGTCTCCCTCAGTGCTGAGAAGCTGCGTGGCAGGTGGGACAGCCCACAAGCCCTTCCTCCCACCAGCACACACAGGCAATACTTTCCAGCTTTATCAATAAAACCTTGAAATAAAAGTAACCTTCAGACAACAGAAAAAAGCACACAGAAGGATCTGGATTGTGTAACACTTAAATGTATCACACTGAGTATATTCAAGATGTGATCCACTTGGCAATCCATCCTGGGATCCTCAGTGCTATCTTCAGGACTTCCTATCACCACAGATCAAATGAAAGAATCTCATTAATCTCAAAGTCTCACTGTAGCACAGTAGAAGAGGTGATCAGGAAGTAGGTGAGAAAGTTCTATGTAAACTTAAACAAAAAAAAATAGTTAAAAAATACCTGCAGATTTAATCCATCTGTATTAATTCTCACTGTTTGTAAGTATCAAGTGAAAGAAACTGAAAAAACCCATTTCATTAGAAATAAACACTTCACAGGAGTTCAAGAGGTTCTTAATCACCTCTGCCACTTCAAAATTTGTAACCTTTATCAAGAAGTTTTTTCATCCCTGCCCTTTGATTTTGCAAGCTAGATTTGTCCCTCTTGCAGACACTGGCTGGATCAGCCAGTGAAATGAAGAAAATACAGTCTTCTGACATTTACACATTCCAAAGGTGCTTTTAATTTTAAAACATTGTCTGTGATCAGTACAGCATTTTCAGATCGAGTAAAAATGTTAATAGAGAGACTGGATTTTAAGAAGAACTAAAAATACCCAGACTATCAATTGGCAGCAGCTTCAAGCACACTGACTGCTCACACAACTTGACAAAAGGTGTTTGTCTGTTTGCTTACTTTCTCATTTGGAAATACCTGTCAGCTCTAATTTTCAGGATCAAATATCCCTGCCCTGCAGCAGTGTTTGCACCACAGCTTCCCTACAGCTTGGCATTGCTTTAGAACACAAGTTTGCACAATTGCTTTCCAGCTGCAAGGTAAAACACACACAAACTCAGCATTAGAACAGCCACTTTATAAACTATTTATCACAGAATCACAGACTATTCAGAGTTGGAAGGGACCCCCAAGGATCATCGAGTCCAACTCTTAAGTCAATGGCCCACACAGGGGATTGAACCCATGACCTTGGCATTATTACAACCAAGTTTTAACCAACTGAGCTAATCTCAGGGTCATTTATAAACTAAATAGCACTATATGGGTTTAGTTGTACTTGCCAAGGACCTATAGGTACAATATCTCAATGTCTTCCTACTTCTTGTCTACTTTGAGTCACTGAGAATTGGATTTGCTGTCAAGGCAACTTCAGTTTTTACTCCAGCAAAAGAAGAAATGCTGAGATTTCACCAACATGATACTTCCAATATTTTAATGGAGCTTGTGAACAAAACACAGTTATGTTTTCTGTAATGTTCTTGTTACACAAAGCATTTTACAGAAAACATTAATGACAAATCACGGTAATGAGGATTTTAAAATTGATATTTACAGAACTACGTATCTCTTAAAGAGGCATGAGGAGTTTGAGAACAATAAGACAATAAAAATACAATCACAAATACAGGATAAATAGACAGAAAGCAGCTGAAGTGCAAATGGACATCAGTGGCATTAAATAAAAGAAGGAAGAGAAGGAGGAAACCCAAAGGAGGGTAAGAGAAGAAAGAGCAAGAGGTTACAAAAGGTAGATTATGTGTTCAGGAAGACACAGGGGTTACCTCCATCTCCCCCTCCTAAAAAAGAACATCAGCAGAAGAGATGTGGATGAAGCAACACATATGAATGTGAGGGATGACTCTTGGCCAGCATCCTGGCAATAATCAGACACTGGCCATATCTGTGCTGCAATGGGGAATGTTCTGCTCAGCGAGGAACCCAAGAGACAAGATGAGCACGGGTAACACTGTAGCTGTGCCAGCACCGAGATCAGAGCAGGTTTTCCAGCCCACACCAAACTGTAACTTTTCCAGCTCCAGTACTGTTTGTTCCTGATGTGGCTACTTTCCAGCTGGTGTGCTCATTTGCACAGAAGCTACAAAGTGCTCTTTTGGCAAGTGTCCACATATCCTTATACAAGTGAAAAGGGGAAGAGGAGGACTTAGAGCCAAGTTAAGGACATGAAATAAGGACCCAAAAGTACTTATTAGGGGCCCTTTGAAGTGTTAGAATATACCTCAGGGAGACAGCGTAGATCAGAGCCCGTGCACCAACAAGGCACCGAGAGAACAATCGGAGGGAAAGGAGCACCAGGTGTAGCCAAACGCTGACAGCAGTTCTGCACAGCACAGTTACAGGTGCTGAACTTTTAAAATACACTGCCCCCTCTCCTTGGCACAGGGACAAAATACATCTGTTATACACGAGCAAAGCTGTGGGATCACTAAAGGCTGCATTCTTTGAAGTCTGTTTTACTCCAGCTAAAGGTTTTAACGCAAAATACCTTTTCTTTCTCAATAGGAAAAAAAAATACAGGAGAACGTTAGGAGAACAAAAAACCGTCACTCTGAGAACCAATTTTGTGAAACACCCAGACATTCCCGGCGCTGTGGCGGCACTAACAGAGTGGGCAGGAGGGCAGGGTGGGCGCTCCTCCCGCTCAGCGCGGGCCGTTCCAGGGCCCGGGCGGGGATGCCCGAAGGAAGGGGGCACGGGGGTCGCCGTGAGGGCTGAGCGCCCACAGCCGCCCCGGCCGCTGCCCAAGGCACTGGGAGCACCGAAGAGGGAGCGACCCCCGGCCCCGGGGCGGGGGCAGCGCCCGAGGGCGGAGCTGAGCGGGGCCCGGGGGGCTCCGGCTGTGGGCGCTGGGCAGGGCCGGCTGCGGCCCCGCGGGCAGGCCGAGCCCGCCGCGCGGAGCCGGAGCGCCCCTGGAGGGCCGTACTCACCCCGAGCGGCGCGAAGAGACCGGGCAGCGCTGCGGGCCCGGCCGGGAGCGCCTCAGGCACCGCGGCTCCGCTCCGCACTCCGCGGGTCCGCCGCCGAACGCGGCCTGCGCGGCCCCATCGGGCTTCCGTAAGGGCCGTGCGTCACGTGTCAGAGAGGGCGGAAGCGGCGCTCGCCGCTGCCTCACGTGCGAGGGTGCCCCATGGCATCCATTTTTGGTGAGGGCGGGCGGGCGCCACGCAGGCGCAGTGGGGCGTCCCCGGGCAAGGTCAGCGGCCCGCGGGGGACACCGC
>VWZD01012438.1:84273-245625 GCA_013396695.1 Sakesphorus luctuosus
GGGACACCGCGCTGGGGCGGGCACAGCCCGGGTTGACCGGGACATGAAGGGAGCTGTGCCTGATGTGGGCTGAGCCCGGGCACCGCAAGGCGCCTTCGCTGAACGGCAGCTCCTTCTCGGAGCTGCGGCGCGTTCGAAATAACCAGAGCGCTCGTTCGGCCTCGAGGCCTGGGCCATGAGCTGAGCTGCCCCGTTATCTGCCCCGCCGAGCTGCCCCCGATCTGAGCTGCCCCCGAGCGGAGCAGCCCCGTCATCTGCCCCGCTGAGCTGCCCCCGAGCTGAGCTGCCCCGTTATCTGCCCCGCTGAGCTGCCCCCGAGCTGCCCGCAGGCCGCCGGTCCCGCCCGCGCCGAGTGCTGCCCACAGCCCATCAACACACCTCGCTCACACGCTGTCTCCGACCAGCTCAGTACCAGCTCCTGATGCCTCCAAAACGCTTTCAAGGGCACCATTCCCTGACCCTTCTGAAACGGACAGGTTCCTTCCTAAAACCCTTCCTGAGCAGCTGTTTCTCATGGTACAGCTCAATTTTCCAATTCAGGCAGAGAAATAAAATGAAAGATGCTATTACTATATATAGCAGGTAATTTTTAAAACAGAAGAAAGTAGTCTGTCAAGAGTTTTCCCATCTTTTTGATTTATGGTCACAATGTTTTGGAGGTCAGAAGGGCTAGCAGTTCCAGAAATATTGAAGGCATATATTGATCCAAGGCCAGCAACTTGCTAATACAGCTCTTTGCAAATATCAACAGCACTGTTTTACAAGGCAAGTGGTCAGAAATATGATCTCTTACTAAATAAAAGTTGTGTAACATTGAGAATTATGCATTAGTTGCCTTAAGATACATGATCTTACATTTAGCTTCCTTGAAACCCAAGTTGCTGGCACATCATACCAGGCAATCCTCATCCTTCTGTAGGAGGAGTCCTCAGTTTTATCTCTGCTCCAGGCTTTAAGATTTACAAACTATCAAATAGGATTTTGTCTTTAAAAGGGAAAAAACCCACAAACCAAAAGAATGAAAAACCCCAAACAAACAAATAATCCCCCCCCCACCAAGCCTCCCAAAGCAATTAAAAGTAGTTAAAAATTGGTCCTGCATGCAAACTAGAAATATGGTCCATCTCCTGTGATTCCCCACATAAAATTCTATGTTGAGATCAATTCTGTGACTGTTTTTATTCCATTGAATGTGGGACTGTTGTTAATAAAGTCAGTGGTCATGTAAAAAAGTGGTCACAGGCTAGTGGTCACTTGAGTTGTCCTGATTCACAGGAAATCCCCCAGAAGAGCCCAGGTGGGGATTTGACTGTACTAGCACGTTGTGAATTGCCACCAGTGGATCACGACTGCCCAGACCCCTCTGTCTGATCTCAAGAAGAATTGAAATGCATCAGGCTGTACCTCTTCCCCTCTCAGGATGTTCTTTCCAGTTTTTACATTGAGTAGAAGTCCTAGCACAAGTTTGCAGATCCCCTTGATTTTCTTGTTGAGTGATTTAAAAGGCAATCCTTAAGAATGTTGAATATTACACTGTTCCGTTGGTTTGTCTTCTTTATTTTCATGCTGCAATCTTGGTAATAATTTTAGGTGGGCCCTCTTCTTTCACAGCCACTCACTCACACCCCACACTCCACCCTGCCATGGGACTGGGGAGGAGAATCAGGAAAGAAAGAAAACAGAACTCATGTTGAGATAAGAAGAGTTTTATAATTAAAACAAAGTAGTAATAAGAATGATACTACTAGTAATAATTGTAATAAAAAGGAGAGGGAAAGAAGGAGATAAAACTCACATAAGACAAGTGATGACAATACAGTTGCTCAGCACCTGCTGACCAGTGCCAAGCCTGTCCCTGATCCACCATCAGTGCCCCCTTCTAGGCCAATTCCTCAGTTTATATACTGGGCATGACATCCTATGGTGTGGAACTGCCCTTTGACAGTTCGGGACACCTGTCCTGGCCCTGCTCTCTCTTGGCTTTCTCTGCACCTCCCTGCTGGCAGAGCATGGGACGCTGGAGAGTTCTTGGCAGAGAATAAGCACTACTGAGCAACAACCAAAGCATCAGGGTGGTATCAACACCAATTATCAGTTATCAGTTCTCATACTGAATCCACAGCAGCCCTGTACCAGCTAAGAAGAAAAAAACCACAGCTCACCACAGCACTGTGTAGGAATATATCTATGAAGAGAGAGAGCATAAAGAAATCCAGCTTTGGTATTTACAGTAGAGAGAGCCAGAGTCACTTTGAGGGCAAATTCTACCTACTGTCTTTTAATCAAATGACTTTTTTTTTTTGGTATGCACAGATAGTGGCCAAGATCATTAGCTCTGGAAAAAAGAAAAAAAATAAACGAACAGGAAATGGGGCATTTATTTAGTCAAAATATTTTTATTTGGCTGTATTTAGCAGAGTACAGCCCCCGTTGTTTGCTCATTTGCATCCATTCTTTCAGTACAATATATTGACACCTTGCACCTCATCAGCACTTTCCAGTTAACGCTCCCAAAGCTCTTACAGCATGAGTTAACTAATACTCTCAACAATCGTTAGCAGTAGGGAAGTAACATGATCTGCATCTGCAGAGAGAAGTTTACATCAACTTTTTTCAAGTTTGGTTTCCAGTGTCCAGCTTGTATGCCAGGGTTGACGAAAATGTGTGCCTGCAGCTGTATTTCATGCTTTGGAAAGAAAGACTGACCTTGAGCAATCAAAATCTAAAGCTATTTATGAACATCTTTTTTTAGTAACTTGTTGAAGGCCACACAAAAAGTGAGCAGTGGAATCCAAAACATCACAAGGCATCACTTCCAGTTCTGTGCTATACTATGAGACATAACCCCTTATAACTTACCTTTGGACCTTAAAGCCACAATCCATTCCCTTCTCCTTACACATTATCCTCTGCTGGCCATTTCCAGCAGACTTCAAGCCCAGATACTCACATTGGCACTTTACTAGCAAGTTTTACATGAGGGTCTCCACAGCCATCGACTGTTTATCATATACAAGGGCCTTGGGGTGACTGTAATGAGCCTTAATGAAAAAAAAAGAAACCACTAAAACCCCAACAACCTAAAAAGCAACAACTGTGGTCATTATCTTTGAGTATTTGAAGCAGACTTCAGAGTTTATGAAAAAATGTAGTTTATGATTGTTTGAAGGAAAACAACCTAAACCCCAAGACTGGTTTGAATGAAAGACTAAATATGAACTTGACCTTAATACTTTCTTATCAGTAGTGCATCTGCATAAAGATTCTTCATAAACCCTGCAAATTCACAATTATACCTTGCAAACAGAAGCATTATGACTGTTCAAGCAAACAATAATTTTAAAATATCCATTCAGTCCATGTAAATGGTATCTTCATCTTAGCTCCATTATAAGGAACACAGACAAAACTTTTTCTTAGGTTAACACTGAAAATTCAAACAGTCAGACAAACACAATGCAAGTACTTCAACAGAAACAATATAAAATTTTACTGGCTTAAAAAAAACTAAATGAGAAATCTTGGTTATTTCACTGAATTGCTAGACCCTACATTTAATTGGTGCATTTACAGAACTATTCAGATGAATTAAGCTTCTTCTGTAAAACTAATACTGGAATTCTGATAGATTGTGCAAGTATTAAAAAATATTAACATTTTAAATGTCAACATTACAATTTTAAATAGCCTTGCAAGTGCAATGTTATAAATATTAAAAAAAACTTCAGAGCCACAATTTTATATAACTTATATGAGTAAATGAAAGTGCTTTTCAAGTATTTATGTTCATTGACAGTTGGATTCTCTTGTATAAGTCAGTGCTTAGATGGTACAATTTAAATATCTGTCTTTTTTTAAATTTTGAATGCATACATTTAACTGGATGGAATAAATGGTTTTATTTGCAGAAATGTGTGATAAATATTTAAATACAGAATATATTTGTGATAAATATTTAAATATGGACTATTATAAAATGAAAATATTATAGATTTTGTTACCTATTAGAAGTAAAATAGAAAGAAATCACATCCTGATGGATGATAACCTGATAATACCATGGGAGCCCTTGAGCCATACAATAATTGTTAATACCAAAAAAAATCTCAAATTATGATATGGTAAGTAGTTTTTCTTCAGGAGACATGAAAGCATGTGATCATAATACTGTCAGCTTTAGAAGAACTTAAAAGATCTCATGATCTTTTAATGGTGGATCTAATGAAAAGTTCCCAACACTTTCAATTAGTCAACCCTTGGCCACAGTCACTCTGGAGAACCCAGCTGGTGCCTGTCCCCCTGTCCTGCCTGCCCCAGTGCCTGGTGTGCTGCCCTTCTGGCTCGTCAAGGACCATTCGCATCGCAGTGATACAACAAAGACTGTACTCCTGTTTGCCAGCCAGAGGAAGGGTGAGGTAAGTGGGGAGATACTTGTTTATTAGACAAGAAAACCAAACCAAAACAACTCTTAATGAATAATTATATAGTTAAAAGTGCACTGAAAGTATTTCCTACTGAAACCTATAGCTTGTAACTGCCAGATTGTCACCTTAAATGATACCCGCTTGGAACACTGAAACACTTGAAAGCTGAAACAGGAGTGTTTAGCTTGTCTTGCTGTTTGAAAAGCACATGACACAAGGCAGCAGTAACATCTTTCATTAAAGATCTGGTGATGCTGTGGTTTTGTCGTGGAGATGCAGCTCAGAAATAACATGATTCAGCAGAAGCCCCTGCAGTTTGCCTTGACAGGCTTCCTCCAACAAAGTGCTTTGTCATTTGCCAAAGACAAAAGTCAGACTTGCCCTGCCTCACCACAGTGCTGCACTGGCAATTTATAATTTTCTTTCCAGACGCAGCTGGACTTTAATAAATTATACCTCTTCAGAGTTAGGCAGTTCTTTGTAATAAAAGCAGAGTTTCATATTCTGTCAAGAGTGGCCACTGTTTAGATTGGTCTCTTCATGCAGACCTGACAACGACTGATGATATTTTCTAGTTCTCCTGCTTTCAAAGTCTGTGGCACAGGTCTCCTAAAAAAAAGAAAACATTTTTTTTCTTTAAAAAACAGGGAGAGACAATGAAATTTTGGATACGGAATTATTGACAACAGCCTTGAAATCCTTGGCTCACTGAAAGCATCTGTGTGCTACAGAACGAGCCTGAACCTAACAAGAGGGATGTCTAACCTGAGGGGGATTATGAAGGAAGCCCCCACAGGTTGCTCAGGCACTCATTGCCTCCCCGGGCACTTGCAGCACAGGTGTGATGCGTATGGATGCAGGGAAGTAAAGTTTACCTGAACATTCTTCTTGGATTTAATGATGCCAACCAGAAACTGTAGGAATTTGTGTAGTAGTTGCACGTCCCCCTGCCGTGGCACTCTATGAATGGAACAGCTCGAAATTCTTCCAAACAAGACCCAGGAGATGCCAATGCTTGGCCAGAAGCTTCTGAGCCGGCGCTTGTGTACTGTAACCAGCAGTACATTCTTTAATGCAAACTTGTCCATCAGCTTTTAGTAAACCACAGACAAAAAAAGATCTCTTTCTAAAACATACAATATGCTCTATGGTGTATCTCGGAGAAACCAAAATGAACACAGATTAGTTTGATAAAACTTATAATGAGGCACAGAAGCCTTATGAAAATCAAACAGTTAAGGCATTTCCTAAGTCCTTTTTCTACGGCATGAAAAGGCATGAAAATAACCAGTACACAGATGAAAAAGTACCTGGGTTGTGTACAATTGAGGACTACAGTAAAGAAATTACAAATAAATGGGTGGGTGCTTTCATATTTGTTGTTGCATTGATTGCTCCTCACAACACGAAAGGCAAAAAAGGCATTTTCCTTCTGTGATGTTGATAAGTGCTTGTAGAAATAGCTCTAAAATAATTTATGACTTTAGAAAATTAGCTAGAAAATACCATTCAACTCTGCTGATGTTGGAAATTATTTTAACCAGATGCTGCAGAAATTCTCTCATTCTTTTCCAAATTTATTATTATTATTACTACTTAGGGCCAAATTGCACGAGAAACAATCAGTTTTACACCAGACCTAAAAGAACTTTAATTCATGGGAAAAAAAAAAGGGAGTTTTTAAATTCAGTCTTTTATGTCCATTTGTTGTCATCTCTATGACATTCCACAGGCAGGAATAACAGATGAAGTGCTACATCCTCTAGTACAGGTACACCTGTATTCCCACAATCAGTTCTGAATTTGCAGTCTCACTATGAACTTTCTTCACTGATATCTCATTATGGTGTCAAAATTGCTGAGGCAATTTTGCTTTTTAGATTTTAGCTTTCTGGCATAGAAGTAGGGCAGTTATTTCTGTGTTTTTGTGTTCAGAACCAGCTTAACCACCCCACTCTCCAACTCGTGTCTCCTAGATCTTAACATGATGTCTGGAAATGAGTGCATGCAGTTATTTTTGTCAAACTAAAGTCCTATGGTTCGTTCTCCTTTCATCTTTTCCCCTTTTTCTCCTGCCACCTATTTTTGAGGGTGCATCAGAATAGATCTTTCTATGCTTTTGGAATTGAATAAGAATTAATAGAATTATTGTCTAATTTTTGACAAAGGCAAAGAAAAAACCAACTATTAAGAAACAAATGAGCTAGGAACAGCTGAAAATGCCAATGAAAGTGAGAGGACATAAAATTAATAATTCAAGTCATTATATCCATACCATAACAAAAGAAAAACCCTTCCAGAGAGATATCCAGCCTTCTGGACATGCAGGAACCACAGTTGTTTGGCTGTGAACTGCTATTACCATTGCAGCTCCTTCGCAGACAACACACCTGTGAAGTAAAGAACAGTGCAGATATAAGGGAAAACATGAAAGCAGAACAACTTCTCTCTTCTAGGGTGGCAGCTGCCTCATGGAAGGGCTTGCTGCAAATGTTACAATTCACACAGGTTTTCTCTGTTTAATGAGGAGATAAGTAAATTGAAAGTAACCCATATACCTTACTTTGCAGTTGCTTTGCAATCCCTACTAGCAATGCCAGACAAAAATTGTTTTAAGATGAGAATTAATCCCAGAACATTTGAGCTTCCTAATTTTGCCTTTAATGAAGTAACAAGGGAAATTTTGCCTTTTTCATGTGCTCACTACTTTATGTTGCTATGGTTTAGATCAAAGTTCTCTACCTTTACTTGCTAAGATTAGAAAAAGTAATCTTTATTTCCCAAATGAGGAAACTATGAAGCTGAACTACTAGATTGAAACAGCTGGGTAAGGCAGGACACAAGACAGAGTTCAAAGTTTGCCTTCCCTTCTTGGATTTTGCTGCTCTAGGCCTTTCATACTTTTGTAGCTTTTCCTGTTAAGCTGCTCTTCATCCTTCTCATCTGTTCCAAGCAGCTAGAGAGGACCACACATGCACAAGCGTGTTTCATAGCAGAGACCCTTCAGCCCCAGATTGCAATGTATTTCACCAACTACAGTAAATGTATCCCTCATAATTAAAAGCAGAGCTTGATTTGTGCTGTATTCTAAAATAACAAAGCTGTCTTTATTTCATTTTAGTCTGTCTCTGATATACACAATGATTGGGCATTAAAAACAGTATCACTGCAATCATTAGGTCTATGTGCCATCTTCTTATGCTGGCTTTGCAGAATAGGTCCTGTGATGGGACCCCAGCTGTACTGTAGCTTTTCTAAAGAGCATCACGGGATATCTGACATATTTAGGTGAGCAACCAAAAATCAAGGTTTTGAAGTCAGTGCTTGTACTGACTGAGATGGGCAGGTCTTTGCAGAAGACTTTTGCCACTCAAACCAATTTATGATGTCTTTGTGGTTCCAGGGCAGAAGAGCTAAAATTCTTATCCTCTTACCTGCTTATATGGGGCTCCAGTGCCCTGCCAGAAATGGGTGCCATGTCTACTGGCATTACCACTGAAGTGGACAGCCAGTAGGAATAGTCATTGCGAGAGGCAAAGCTACAAACATCGTTGGTGCTACAGAATAGGAATGGCATGGTGGTAAATCTCTGCAAGCAGCTGCCAGCTGTTCCTAAAAGACAAAGGAGGAGAGGTTTGTGACAGATTGGAGATTATATTTAGTGCAGTGAACAGAGGAGACACACAATGGCACTCAATCTACTACAGTAAGAAGTAAAACAGTTGGTCTATAAAAAGTGTCTGTGTGGTAGAATTATCTGAAAGTAAAATGCTTATGGTTTATATAAAAATATCTATATAAAAAACAAGGGCTAACGACCAAATCTGTTAAAATAATATCTTCTTGAATGGTATTGGTCCTTGACACAGTGATAGGGATTCAGCTGCTTAAACAGAAGTTCCTCGTGACATTTTTCACACCCTAAAGCATCCCATTTAGTCTCCAAAATCTGGAAGATTCTCCCTTAAATCCTGTGGTATTACTGTCAGCACTATGCAAATATTGTGTACATTTATACTAGATATCTATCCATAAGTAACTGAATGCCTCCTCAAAAACTCTAAGGATATCAACAAGGAAATATAGGAGTGCAGGAAAGAAAGGTGTCTTTCAAACCATGAGAGCTGAATTGGCTCAGAGCAGCAGCCCACTCTGGAGACAGATGGTTGAAACCAATGTTCATATGGGACACATACTGATAGTTTGGTTTCATGACAACATTACTGGATTCTAAACAAAGGATCTGAAATTTTTTACCAATACAGTACCAAGATCTTGTCCATGTGCTCGTTCATTTCCTTGTACAAAAAGCAGCGAATAGCCAACATAGACCTGGGATGTCCCTTGTGGGCATGAAGGAATCTTTGTAGTCTGACTGTGCCGAGTAAAGATAAAACCTCTTCTTGTTGGACCAGCAATGATAGTACCTGGTGATCCAGGTAACCCCTGCAGACCTGGAAAGCCAATCAGTCCAGGATGTCCTGTGGAGAGGAAATAAATATGACTGCAAATATTATAATTTTGTCTGAATTTTCACTTCATTTAAGTTAGTGAAACCACTTGAAAACTAACAAAAATTTTATCAGTAAGAAGATAAAACTTGAAAATTTGTAGTATTTGTTGCCAGATATATTAACTCTTTCAGACCTAGTTCAGGTAGATTTACACTGCATAATTTCAGGGAACAGTGAGGTATTTTAAAGAACCATGGCCATTTTAGCAAAAAATAGCTCAAAGTAAAAACATTTTGTTTTGCCTAAATAAGAATATTTAGTTTTATTTTGATGTAGTAAAAAGGCACGCTGGTACCTGAGGATTTCATTTGAATAAATAGATGTGATTAATAACAGAGGAGCAGAGTCAAGGCATATTTTTGTAAATTATTGTTTCAGTCATGAACATGCATCTGTTAAAGCCTAAGAATATGCCCCAAATGTGGCCCTAAAGCTACTGTAAATGTTACACAATCCCAATACATGCAAGAGGAAAGATTTACAGAAATCAGCAGTAGAGTTTATCTGTAAATTCAGTAGTACCAGTATAACAGAGACGTCTGCTTTGCTGTACCTCTTTGTCCTGGAAATCCCCTGTCTCCTTTTGGACCAGGCAGTCCTGGATGACCTGGCTGACCAAAACGTCCTGGTAGACCTTTTACTCCTTTAGGTCCTAAATTGGAATCAACAGAAAACCAGACGCATATGGCAGTAGTTACTTTAGCTTTTAGTAACTGTTAAAGAATAAAGTTAAAATCCCCACAAAAGTGTAGCTATGTTAGAATAAAAACATCAGTAAGAACATACTAAGAATGGCACAGATTATAAATATGAGCATGTTAACAAGGTACTAAGAGCTTTATCAATATCTAAGGGTTTTTTGAAGACATGTCAATTTTCTGAACAGAAGCAGGTTTTCCCACCAAACCAAAAGGTTCCACTAAGCAGCACACACAAACACGTACAAAGATATAAATATAAATCACCTTGTAGTCCAGGAATCCCTTGAATTCCTTGATCACCTGGTGTTCCTGGCATTCCTGGCAGTCCAGGAGGACCTTTGCTTCCTGGAATGGAGAATATTTTCCCAGCGACTCCAGGCAGGCCTAGCAGCAAAAACATAATGAAGACCTATTGCTTTGCATTAAAAGAAAGCAAACAAACTACAAAACAAACCAAACAAATCACTTTAAATTTAATTGTTACAAGAAGGGCTGGTTACCCTGCTGGCCCTTTGGTCCCCTTGGCCCTTCTGCACCTTGTGGTCCGGGGGGTCCTTGATTCCCCTTTTCTCCTAAAAGTGAAGATTGAAGATGTCTGGTTTAAAATGTCAAAACAACTGTCAAAGTTTCAGAGGCTTATTGAAGAGTCCTGCATGACCCATGCAAAGTTCCCAAAGGATAACACAGCCTATAGACACATTTGAAATGTGAAATTTGACTTCTTCATCTCTGCTGTGACTGTATAATTTATAGGTCAAGTGCACTCTATTTATAAGATGATGTCATCCTGTCTTTATACATTGGCTGATCACATAAACATAGTTTAAAATCTCAGCTATGCGCTGTCTATCTTAAGTGGTTTTTGTCACTGAACTTCAATGTGAAGTGCTGCCTTCAAGTGCAGTTCAGCTCCTTTTAGCCTTACTATCAGTGAGTTTTTCAAGTGTTTGAAACTCATTTTGGACAAACCCACAGGATAAACCTCAGTGAAAATACTCTCATAAGTGAATGTTTTCATTTACAGCTCACCTACACCCTGATCTTCATGGTAAAACTTATGTCTCTAGAAGCACACCTCATACTATTGAACAAACACTATTGTAACACAACATGCAAATGCTTGTATTTGACACACAGAAGTGTATGTAGTAAATACATTAATACCTTTTACACCTGGGAATCCAAGAAATCCAGGGTTCCCTCTGGCACCAGGATAGCCTGATCGACCTTGTATTCCCTGCAAATCAGATAACATCCAGTAATGAACAGGAGCAGCATTGGCACAGTAAGAAGTACATTTACTTTTCATTCAGAATATTCAAAGCACTATGCTCACAGAATATGCTGCAACTGGAATTATCTGCTCCATTTTTGAGCATGTTAGAAAAATTCACATCTCCGTTCACGTTATTCTGTAATACAGAATGGCCAAGGAAATGATGTGCCAGAAATTCATTCAAATATCTTTTTAGTCCATTCAAATCCATAAAACCTATTTCTCATATCCACATTAGTCTTCCATCTGTTACAAGGGGTTTTTGTAAAAACGGGGAGGGGGGGGGGAATGGGGTTTATTGGTTTGTTGTTGTGGGTTTTGAGGGCATTTTTATCCTCATGGGTATTAATTTAATGGTAAGAACAAATTATCAGTGCAGTAAGAAACAAGCAAGATTCCTTTCACTGACTTTTGGACCAGGAGGACCAATGTCACCAGGTGGGCCTGTTGGCCGTGGTATTCCATCTGCCCCTCTGACACCTTTGCTTCCCTTGATGCTGCGAGTGGAGAGACCAGGAAGCCCTGGAAAACCAGGAGCACCTGTACAGAAACATCAGAGTAAGTAAAGACTACTGCCAACAGCTTTTCACATAGATTACATACAACACAGTGAAACATTCAATGACTCTATAATGATACTCATGTTTACCACCTCAATGATTTCCAAGGAAATATACTCAAATTTTTCCTAGCCTGCTAATTTAATCTGAGAGCAGAACTGAGTTCTTGCAGTTCATCTATAGCACTACCATTTTTTGAATGTCCTTCAGTCATAGTTAAGTCTGGAATCAGAGGATTCAATAAACTCCAGTTTAGGTTGGAAAAGATCTTTAGGATGGTCAAGTCCAATTGTAAACTGAACACTGCCAAGTCCTCCACTAAACCACATCTCCATGTGCCACATCCACACACTCATGCTATCTCACTTCTTGAAAGCTGATCTCAGCTGCCCTACAGACCACCTGGGAAGAAAGCAAGCTAATGCAAGTGAGTGGACTGCAAAGCTTAGAGTTATTTTAATCTATGTACCACTGCACAGATCATCATGTTGTTTGCCACAGAAATACTGCATTAACTGCTAAAGGAGCTACCTGTTTAATTACAAAGCTCTCTTTCAGAGCTGACAGGCTGACTTTCAGTTATATAATTTCAGATAAATAAGGAGTTACAACAACACACCTGGTCTTCCATGTGCACCAGCAGTACCTCTATTCCCTTTTTGGCCAGTGATTGCCATGCCTGTTGTGCCTTGAAATCCAGGTAACCCCACTAAGCCAGGAGGTCCAATGGGTCCTTGATCACCTGGCTGGCCTTTCATACCTGGAGGCCCAGGAAAACCAGGCAGTCCCATGTCCCCTTTGATTCCTGAAAAGTATAAATATTACATTTGGGAAGTGCTGTCAGGGTGCTAAGTGATGTTACTACTCAGAATATGTGCATTTCCTACACAACAAAGATGGAATTCAGCCTTTGTTTTTAGTATGGAGAAGTCCCCAGGGCCACCTTGCTACTCTAAAGCAAAATAGTTGTGAGAAGACAGGACTCATTCCAAGGCAGTGTACACACCATCATTCATTCGTTCATTTATTTATGTGTTTATTTAAAACCTCCACTTCAGTTATTGGTCATACCAAGGAATAAACTTGAGAGGACACTAGAAAGACCAGAGAAGGGAATATTGATGCATAAGTAGAAGAAATGCTTCTATGTAGATCAGAATTAACAAATCTGTTTAAACTCAATTCCAGCTATTCTTATCCATCAATATGAATACAACAAAATAAGAGACGACTGAAACTGATCTTAGAGTGCTTTAAATTTACTTTTTTAAAGTAAAGCAAATCAATGGATTTCTACCAGCACTTGTAATACAATGCAAAGCATAAAAAATATGATGAGACCCCTCAGGCAACGGTTCAATATAAAAAGGAAGATAAAATGAAACTGCAATCACTGCAGCTTCCTGAAAGTATGCCTAGTATTTAGCAGCATCTTCTGTTTGCATGGGAGTATACTGTAATAACCAAATTATGGATCACAGTGACATTTCCAAAGCTCTAGAATGTGTATGTCACCTTTACAAGACTGTAGAATTCATCTTTTTTTTTTCCCCTTTTACAATAGTCTAAACTTTAAAAGCAACAGCTCTTGACCTTTAATATATAGGACCAAATCATTGCTCAAAAACACTGAATCACTCTCGACTTGCTCTGACACTCTCGGTGCCATTTCAAGCATCTGAAAGCAGGATGTGACTGAAAACATCGTGATTTTGGTATTTATAAATTAAGGTTTTGCTTTTTGAAAAGTCAGCTCACCTCTACGACCAGGAATACCTCGAAGGCCAGGAACCCCTCTCCCTGGTGCTCCTATAAGATATTAGGTCATATTATACTCTAAGTCCTAAATAATCGTTAGAAAACATCACAGATGTCTAGTATTTCACACATTTCTTCAGAACTCACTGAATCAAAATGTAGGGTTTAGTTATATGTAAAATATATTTTTTCCATTTCTTCCATACAGAAACACAAATTATATTTTTAATTTCTTTTACATTTAATTTAGTTATTAAGAAAAATAAATGTAAATACCTACAGAAGCAAATATATTAACAGCAATTATTTCAAAGCTAATGTGAAAAAAACCTCTTTCTAAATACTATGAATGCCTTCTTAGTATTCTGTTTATGCTAATAGACAAAGAAACATTTTCACTGTAAAATGTGAAAACACTTCCTGTCAGAATTCAGTGGAGGATTAAATCTATCTGTGGACATGGTTATCATCAGGAGTGACATTTAAATAAAAGGTTTTACAACCCAAGGTCTAGGTCATGGAAACCTTCACTATGTGTGTAAGGAAACACTGTGAAGGCTCCTTTAAAAGGGTTTTAGGTTTTTTAATCTCTTTGACATTAAACATATAAGAACTATTAACAGCAATACTTTGACTCTTGCAGACATTTTTAGGTGACATTACCAGAAATCACATGTACAGTAGAGCATTTATAATGCATTTGTGTTGTACAGTATGTACAATAATTGCATAGAAAAATCTGTGAATAACGTTCTACTCATAAACTTATCTTTGGCTCCATAGAAGCTCCTTATTAATCCTTCCCAAATAATCTTGTCCGTTTAATTATGGAAAAAAAAATTGTAAAAAAACACCCCAAACCAAAACAGTAGAATGAAAATATTTCACTGGCGTTACCTGGTTCTCCCCTTATTCCTGGGGGACCAGGCATCCCATCCTGACCCTGGGTACCCCTTTCACCAACAAGTCCATTTTTTCCAGCGTTTCCAACAGCACCTGTGAATGACAGTGGACCGAAATATTACTTTCACTTCCATTATTTTGCATTTCAAAGGGAGAAGACCTTACTCTACTAAAATTTAATTAGTTCAGCTACTTCAAAGGTACCAAAGATATGTTGGTACAGAAACACTGGCAAAGAGCAGCATGCAGTTTTTCTCACTGGACTTTAATGGATTTAACACCCCCACTATTTTCACAGGAATAATAAGGCCTGCAGTGCTATACCTCTCTGTTGCTGCATATTTACACACTGTCCCTTAAGTGTATTTTTAATTCTATTTTAGTTTGCTTCTTTAACAAAAACTACATCTTCATCCCTTCTTTCTACTCTAATTTATTTTCTTCTCCTCATTGAGATATATCTTAGTTTATTACTCTCTTTTAGGAGGTAGAGCAAGCCTTTCTTAAAATTGTGAGACCTCTGGATATATATTAAAAATTAAAAAAGGACAAAAAGCTTTCCAGGAGTGAAATAAAATTAAACCTTCTTGCCTCAGCTGGACTGATAACATTGAAAACTGGCTGTTAAAGCTCTTGGATGGAATCAGAGGAGGTAACAAAGCCTCAAGCTGAAACCAAATCCCCACCCAGGGGCAATGGCTTTGGAGGGATGCTCTGTACCATACCAGGAGGGCCTGGAACGCCCTGCTGTCCTGGGTGGCCCTGCCGTCCTTTCACACCAGTTTCTCCAGGAGGTCCACACTTTCCTGTGAGAAGAAAGATTGTAGGAGAGGAGGAAAGGCATTTTCCCTGGATGCAGATTCAGTTTTAGAGCTTTGCTGTTGTTTCTGCTTTGGCCAGCTCAGAAGAGATCTCTAGGGTGACATCAGCTGGCCTGGCTGCTCTGCCCACAGAGGAGCAGTTTGGATTCACAGCAGTCCCATAGAAATGTGCCACACCACAGCACCCTGGGCAGTTTATTGAGAAACTCCTTCTATCAGCCTGTCACTGGCTCCCCACCCCTCCAGGAATGTCCCATACCTGGGACTCCTGCACCTCCAGTTTCCCCTCTGATCCCAGGTGGTCCTGGTACTCCTTTACGTCCTGGATGACCCTGAGATCCTTTTTCTCCTTTGCTGCCAAGAGCTCCTGGAGGACCTGGGTCTCCCTGAGAAACAGCAGTTGCACACAAACAGGTAAAAAGTCACATTATGGTAAATATGTTACATTCCATATTTGAACAGTAGAAAAATCACATGTAATTTTACAGGTTAAGTATAATCATATCTCTTGATTTTCAGACATAAATCAAAGCAGTATTATGAGAACTTCTCATAATACCACTGATCCTTTAGACATAGCTAAGAAACAAAGATCTATCTTTAACCTGTACAAACCAAGTTCTGTCTTTAGCTATTTTCACTGCCATGTAGACTTCCCTTCAATTTTATTCTAACAGCTCCCCTCTTGATCCAAACATACATGCCTTACATAATATGCAGCTATATCAAATACTGAAATGTGTACTTTCCCCCTTGAATTCCTACTGATTTTCACTACAGTAATCTCATTGTGGCTACCCAGCTAATATAGAAGAGAAACAAATCATTTAGACAGACTACAGGGATTGAAGTAAAGTTTGCAGCCTCAGCCATGCATTTCAGATAATCTCATATGTAAAAAGATTTCCAGTTGTTTAGCGACCAGAACATGTTGAGTAGAACTGTATCCAATTCAACTAACCTAAAGACAGTTTTTTTCTTAGCAATATATATTACCAAACATAATATACATACTGAATGTAATATATATTGCTAAGAAAACAAAAATCTTGTGCAAGGCTATTACTAGACTGTCAAAAACAAACAGTACAAACTTAGATTAGAAAACTGGCATTTCCTAAGATGATATTTTTCTGTACTTTTTAACATACAAGTATTCCTACTGCTGACTCTTTCAGTGCAAGTCCTTGTTCTTAATGGATTAGGAACTTTTACAGAAACAAAGTTATTTCCAAGATATTCCATCTTTACAAGGAACAAATTCTTGCATAACGAAAGTGAAACATAATGAATGAAGAAACTTCTCCCAAGTAATAACACAGAATTTTCATATTTCATATCACTAGCAAATGATCTATCTCTGCAAACTCTGCAGCTCTTGCTTATATGTTGTTCTGTTTCTACAGTCAAAGGCTCTGCTTATTGCCTAATAGGACAATTTTTCCACTGCCTTTATACCTTTGGACCAGCGTCTCCTGGAGGCCCAACAGATGGGTACCCAGGGTCTCCTTTGTCACCTGGGAAGCCACTGTAGCCCGGTAGCCCAGGATCACCTGATGGTCCTGGAAAGCCTGGAGATCCTTTCTGCCCTTTTGGACCTGGAAAAATACAGATACTGATACCATTCTTAAAGGGATCATAATTGCATATCACACCTTGTGTCTGTGAACTACTGCTCATATATTCAGATATTAATCCTTCAATAAAGTAATTTACAGAGCCAGTGATTTTATTCTAAACATATTAAAAAGAGGTTCTTACATGTAACAATATATAAGTTGACAAAGATATTTCATTGAGAGAGAGAGGGAGAACTGCAATCTGCAAGCCAAGCAAATGCTGGGATGGTGGTAAATCTATAGGTACGGCAAAGAATAAATCCCAATCTAAGTATTGTGTGGTGTGCTTAGAGTGACTGCTCAGATCTATCCAAATGCTTCTGTACAGCTTTATGAATCTGTAATATGGCTTGATAGAAAATTACCTGGGATTCCCATGTCCCCTTTGTCTCCTGGTGCACCTGGAAGGCCTTGTTCTCCAGGAATCCCTGGAAGACCCATAAATCCTTTGATACCTGCAAGATGAAGAACTAAGTGTCACTTTCCCATTTTGCTTCAGACACTGGCTGGCTGTTAGAGTGTTCAGGAATACAACATCCTCTACCACACACCTTCTTTTGCTATATTAGTACGTTATAAATAATCAGCACACAGCCTCTTGCCCCAGGCACAGATAAAATTATCATTATTGTTGTCAGAAAGTCAAGGAAATAACAAACACCTTATGTACCAACATTAAAATTTAGGCACTTTTCCCTCCACTCATTTATCTTTCAATTAATTTAGCTAAATTAGCATTCAGTTTAATGAATGCAAGAGCTAGATGTATCTAGAATGTTTCTGAACATTCTGTCTAAATTTCAGGGTAGTAGCAATGCCTGGCATTTTAAAATCTGCTTTTAACTGAAAATCCGCTAACTGTAAAACTACAAGCCAAACATGTAGGTTTTAAAAAGGGAAAATTATTCTGAAATTAAAAAAGCTTCTAAAATATTTTTGTGCAAAACTGCAAATTTGATAATTTTAGAAATATTTTATAATAATATTGGTAATTCAAACTTCACTTTTTGTAAGTATCAATTTTTATTCATTGGCTTAATCAGCTTTTAGATTTAAAAGTTATTATTCAGGATTCAATATTATTTTTTGTTTTTCACCCTAAACAATGGTCAATATTTGAAAGAATTTTGAAATTGCTGTTTCAGAATTCTCAGAAAAACTTCAGAGTTAATAAGAGAAGGTGGTGCTGCTTCTGGAGCCAAGCTGATGTGCACTGAGGCAGCACTAGCTCACTGTCCACAGGACACAGTCATTTCCAATGCACATATTCCATACCTGGCAGACCAGGTATTCCATCAGACCCGTCAAGCCCTGGGGGACCTTGCACACCGACATCTCCTTTTTCTCCTCTTAGACCCATTCTTCCTTGAACTCCTAAAACAAGGTTTCATTAAAAAAATAACAAAACAATATCTTGGAATATAAGGTTTAGGCAAAGTTTAAAATTTTATAACAAAGCTAATGAAGCAGAAGCAGAGCACAGAATTTTCACTTTGAACACGCATAAGCAAAGCACAAGCTCCCATTTAAATGCCTTCTGTATTTTTTGTGTGGAGACAAAAGGAAGTTCCTAAAAGCTTCCATAGGAAAATACTGGCACAAAAAGCCAGATAGAATTAGTAAAGCATGTACTACTCATATACACAGAGTCCATATTAATATTGCAAACAAAGGAGTTCTTCTGGCTGTCAAGTATTTCTGAGCAGATTCCATGTCTTTGCAATCCAACATCCAGTTGGTAAGTGCACCCATTTCTTGCTCACAGGGTACTAAATGTGTAAAAACATAAACCTATAGAATATATGTACCAGCCTCCTGGTAATACTGACATATTACTACTGGTTTAGC
Organism: Sakesphorus luctuosus; assembly: GCA_013396695.1. NCBI lineage: Eukaryota > Metazoa > Chordata > Aves > Passeriformes > Thamnophilidae > Sakesphorus > Sakesphorus luctuosus. The sequence continues at coordinate 102,698 of VWZD01012438.1, forward strand.
ATTAAAATATGAGGGTTTTAAAGGAATATGGACTTGTTAAAATGGAAATAAATATTCAGTGTAATATCCAACTATCCCATAAATAAGAAGGCAGTTACAGTGTTTAGCAATAATTATTTCAAAGCCATGTGAATACTCTCAGTAGTAGAGTCAGTTTGTTCCATGTTTTACAGTCCACTGGAACTGCAGCATAAATGACAACCCTGACTAATTTTGAATGACAGAACAATGAATGTGTACCTTTTAAGCCTTGTTCTCCTTTATCCCCGATACCAACCAAGGTCTCAGATGGTCCAGGAAAACCTTTGTCACCTAGTTCACCTTTTTCTCCAAGAAACCCTTTTCTCCCCTTTATTCCTGGCAAGCCAGAAGAACCTGCAAGAAAACAGAATGAAATTTTCTGAAGATACCTGACTAGAAGATATAATAAAGGAAGAAAAGTAAAAGCCAGTCTTCAAGGGCAATTGTAATTTACATGTGGAAATATAGATTCCAATCAACAACCTAAACTAGCTTAACTACTCCTATCATCAATAAAACATCTATGAGTACAGATTATGGCAAGAGATGGTAGTGATTTCTTATCCTGAATATACCTATAATTGTGCTGAATAGATATCTGTTGAATAGTATCTATGGAATGCAAAAATGGAGCAAAAAGCTCTCTGCTCTTTATTTAGCAAATCACAAGCCACTTTTACAAATACCAGTGAAAATGAAAGGGTGGCAAGTCAAAACTGCTAAAAATAATATAATGTCATTCAGTCAGCAGACTGCACATATAGAGAAGACAAAGCTTTACCAAGGCTCAAAGAAATTCCATTAATTTCAGTATGACATGTGTACTCAGGAGTGATAATACACATCAAAATGGATCACAAGACTCTCTTCAGCACAGAAGTTCCCATCTTCTAGTTAATAATCAAGGCAGCTACTCTGGTTACTTGCCTCTGATACCAGGGTTGCCTGGTCTTCCCATCATGCCAGGGGGTCCAGGAATTCCTAACAAGCCCATTATACCTGGCTCTCCCCTTGAGCCTGTGGAATCAAAGGATTGGGACATATTTGTTAGAATTCGGTTAAACAGAACATTACTGCAGAAAACTACACATATGTCTGTAATTTCAGTATTTAATTACTTATTTGATTTGTTTCTCTATTTCCAGGAACAGGACAGGACTTAAAATGCTCAGACTCCATAAATTAGTAGCTGCAGCAGCTTTTATCAATGAATGAAATAAGTGGCAGTGAGGATAATGTATCTGAGATATCCAACAGGCATGGGAGATCTGTCATGAGATGTATGGGAAAGACAATCCGCTCTGGCTCAGAAGCTGAAGGCCAGCTGGGATATGACAACTCCCCTCAGATGACATCAGAGGTCTATGTCTGCATAACTGAGTCAAGTGCTACACATTTATCAAAAGTTTTACAGATTCTTTAGATAAAAAGGTATGTGCCATATCCTTCCCACAGAATAATGATTTGACACTAAGGAAAAATCTTTGCTATAAATAAGAAGCTTTATGTGACTGATTTATTTTATTCTTCAAATCAAACTTGAATACATTTCTGAAAAAAACCCAAACAGACCCAAGTCAACCACACAGAGATTACTTACCTTCCTTAAAGTTGGCTCTGGTTAGTGACAGAGCTTAGTCTGACTCAGCTCTGTCAGACTTAAGATCTGAACTTGCTTTTTAAGAAAAAGATGGCATTGCAAGCTATCTGTTTGAAAAGTGATGCTGAAAAGAACTAAACACTTGACACTTTCATAATAATCTGGGGAGTTGCTTTGAATGTGAACTGTTTCATGTCCTCCTGCATGGACATCACTGTACAAGAAAAAGTGTGAAACAGTTCACAGAAGACTCTTAGAGAAAATTCCATACTGTTTCATGACAGCTTCAAAATATGCTCATCACTTAAGGAAGTTTTCCATATGGATCTCTATTACAGATTTTGTATTTCCATCTAGATCTATATTATAACTGATCTCACATAAATCAGCTATTGATGGAAAAATATTTCAGCATCTTCAATCTAGAAAAGCAGGACTGACACCCTTCTGCAAAGACTGACTTATGTCAAAACCAAGTATTTAGGGAATCTTTACCTGGCACACCAGAGATTCCTGGCCTTCCAGACTGTCCCTTGGGACCAGGAAATCCTGTATTTCCCTGAAGACCCATTAGTCCAGGTTCCCCAGGCCTTCCATGCATTCCTGGGATGCTCAAGCCAGGAGGACCTAGTATTCCTTTTGAACCTTGTGGACCTCTTCCTCCTAAGAAAATGCATGACAGTGTAGTCTGGTACATGTCTGAAAAATAAACCTTCATCTCTATCTTGCTACCATGAGCTTGAAACTCTTCTTGAGGTCCGTCTGTTTGAGGGCTAAACATTAGATCTATGAGACAACATATATGTTCAGAAAATCTTAGAAGAGCTAAAGGTTGAGTTTTTTGAAAGGGGAGCAGGGAAAAAAAAAAGAGAAAATAAATGCAAGAGTAGGCAGTTCTGTTCTTTCACAGGAAAAGAGAAAAACCCCAAACATGAAACCCCACCAATTCTGCATTCATTCTCTAAAAAAGAAAAAAATAAATCCTTTGAGATCAGATATAGGAGAAGGATTGTGCTGGGTACTTGAGTGTGTTTCTTTTGAAACAAAACCCATATGCAGTGTAGCAGGTACTTTGGGGAACTGTTTTCCTGTCTAGCTGAACTCTTCCTTTCTTTTATTTCTTTATCAATCACATTGCACCATAGAATCTAAGTTCAGTCCCACAGGGGGGATATGCCTGAAATATCTTGGAGAATTTGGGTCAGTTTGTAATTACTTTTTATACTGTACAACAGAATCTAAATCTTAATCCATCTTCATCAGTGCATGTGATTCCTCCCATCTGAAGAAAGTGCATCTTTGAAATGGGCTCATATTTTTCTGCATACCATTCTATAACCAATATCCAGAAACTGTTTCAGCTCCCTCAGGCCATTGGAAGGCAGAAACAGAACCCAGACTCACCCAGCCAAATGGCACTTTAAGTTCAGAAGGTCCTACCTGGTGGGCCTGTAGCTCCCTGGCCACCTGGCAAACCTGGCAGGCCAATAAGACACTCAGCAGGTGTCCCTGGAAAACCTGGATCTCCAGGAACTCCAGGTGAGCCACGATCTCCTAAAAAAAAAGGAGAATGTATTCACAACTACATTAAGAAGAAGTTTAGAAGTTTCAGACTTTGAGTGAGAATTGTTTGACTCGCTGTGATCCCTGAGCTTCTTTGACAATGTTACCTCTGAGGCCATCAGCACCATCATGTCCAGGATGCCCTGGAAGACCTGGGAGTCCTGGAAGTCCACCTTCACCTTTTAAGCCAGGAATGCCATGACCTCCTGGTGAACCCGGTCTACCTGGCTCTCCAGGAATAACCATGCCTGGCTCACCCTGCAACACAGAGGGAAATGTAAACAATCTGCTATACTTTGCAAATCTGCCAAAGTATTTTCTCCACAGTGTGAACAACTAACTTCTTTTATTGGGTAATTCTCTTTATTCCCTGTGAATCTTTCATTATAATTTCTAATGTTTTTAATTCAGAGATGAATAGGTGTTCCTTGTTGATCAGCTACAGGTTCCATACCAAAGCAGTAATTCATCCAGACAGCTTTTAAACTTTGTCTCTTAACTCTAAGAAGTTGCTATGGAGCAATGCAAGACACTTCCTCCCATTTGGTCTTCACTGCATTGGGATGCTTTCTGTAGCTACAAAAATCTTTGAACCTCTATCTGAAACTGTGGTTGAAGTTTGTGCAAATACAGCTTTTCCTTTATTTTTATGTGATAGCCATATTTTTTGTCATCAAAATATTTGTTTAAATAATCAAGGTCAGCACCTGGACATGTCTTATAATAGTCAGTTGTTGGGGTTTATTTTAAAATCATTCTTCTGAACACTGTTGTCCATGCAGACTGGTTTTATTACAAATGTCCTAAATGTATTCCCTGACTAGAAAGTTTGAATTAGTGAGGGTTTTTTGCTGACTGAACTGCTGGTTGTTTTGAGTACAGGCTTTCAGTATCATCAAATCAGTAAGTTCATAAAGCAGGTCAGTAGCCCTGAGCTTCTACCAGTCACTGATGATATACTTGGACCACAGAGGTCACTTCACATCCAGCTGTTCTGTGGCATCAAACACAGATGAAATAATTATAACAAAAGCCCCTCTCCACAGCCTCAAACTCCTCACCTTGTTATGTCAAAAACTACACAGAATGACATATGAGCATACACACAAAAAGAGAAATGCCACTTTTTCAAAACATTTAGGTGTTAATGTTTTGTTCCTATTTGCATCCTGATTACAGAGTAGTAAAGAATCTGACATTTACATATGCAACCAGCAGATTAGTTTCTGTTAATGAGCATGAGTGGCTGCAGTATTACCTCCAACCTACTTCCTTCCTGCTTTAATTCAACAAATTAAATATATACTAACTTGCCACTGACCTCCATGAAATATGTGCTTAATTGCAATTTCTGAACAGCCATCTTTTCAGAAGCTGTGGACTTCATTTTTTTTTGTCCCCCAAGCAATGCAATATCATCCTTGTGCTCTGAAAACTGAAGTAGGAAAACATCCCAAACACCTGGAGTTCCAGAATTCTGCATTTGAGTTTAAAATTTTGGCTTGAGCCTCTTTTTATGTAAAGAATTTAATTTCATAATTTGGGCATCACTAGTCAGAAAATACAGGAACTCCTATATTCCATACATTTCCTAGTGTATTGGGAATAAATTGGGACCTATGGAAAAGTCTGGGCTGTATTTCTAACCAAACCTTTTCTCCTGGTTGTCCGAGGTTTCCAGCTCGACCTGGATCTCCAATCTTTCCTTCACAACCTGGTGACCCTCTGCCTCCTGCAAGGCCTTTATCTCCTGCAGAAGGAATTAAATGACAGTACAGATGCTCTGGTTACCACTTTATTTCAAAAAAACTGAGTGTTTGTACGGATGCAGTTATAAGATGCTCACACCAACTTCCATGAGCTGAAGACTGCATTTGATTCAGAGCTGCTGTGACACTCAGCGTCTTGTTCCTCACATACTGCCCAATACATGTTCCCTCAGTGCTGACTGCTACACTGGTTGCTTGCTTGAGTCTTTTTTTAGAGTCAGATGTCCGTACCCTACTGTTTTCTTTAACAAGCAGCCTGGAAGTAGTTTTAGTATCAGAGCTTTTATTTTTTTGTTCTATCCTTTTTTGTCCAGGATTATGAGAATTTCTAAGTGTTTCTAGTGTTCAAAAGGGAGTATGACTTTGCATGGCAATGGTCAAATTTGCAGTATTCAAAATGCTTTCTATTACCTGCATGGTAGAGCAGGTATTGCACTGTACATAAATAAAACTGATTAAAAATAACTGACTTATGCAGCTCTGTTTCTGTAAATACATATCCAGGTAAAGAGAATCCATCTGAAGAAAGTGTGGCACTCAGATGAGATGGCTGCACCTGTTTGGGCAGTATTCCAGAAAGCATCAATGTCTTAAGATATCTTCCAACCCTCGGCTTTGATAGTTGATACTCTGAAATACTTCAAAATATTTCAAATTTCCAATTTCTAAGACTTAAGGCAGCAAATTACAAGACTGCTAAACACATTTAACTGTCTGACAAATGCTCATTGATCTATTTTTGTTTTGACTTGTTAATTATTTTTAGGGTGTACAAAAAAAAAAAAAAGAAGAAAGATTTCTTTGGTTTTGCTTTTCTTGGAAGAAGATCAAAAAGAGGATTTTACCTTTTGGACCTGGGTATCCAGGAAACCCAAGCCCTGGGAAGCCTGTGTCACCTGTTGGTCCTGGATGTCCTGGATCACCTGGCTGACCTCTTACTCCAACCCTACCTGTACAAAGAAAGCAAATAAACTGTAAAGTATCTTACCACAGAACATCAGCTTTTAAGACTAGTTGTATTATCACTTATCATTATTAATTAGGACATGACTATAGATTATATCAGAAAATACTTCTCCTCCACTGCAGATTTTCACAGTTAAAATGCTAATTGCATCCACAGTATCAAGTCTTGTATGAGCCTGTGAGTTAAGTTTTTATGCAATCTGGCCAAATTCCAGACTCCGAGGAACAATATGCAGATACACACAGACACAAATGTTCCACTTTTTGAGAGGATACAAACACACATTATAGGGGTGAAGCTTGAAACAGAAGCTACCATAAAGCTGTCAAAAAATGTCCTATGTTGTTTAGGGTAGTTTTAAGGACTATTGTTCTACAAAACCCAAGCAAAGATACATTACTGTTCCCCTGACTGTAACTTACTGCCCTTTAGTCCATTCAAAGATTTAAGACACCAGCAACCAAAAGAAAAATCCCACCAAGAATCCAAATCTGAACCACTCCCAAAAAAGGGAAACTGGGGTTCTTAATATTGTAGTTCGGTAGTTGGTAAAAGTCATGTCAAAAAGTAATGAGGAAACAGTAACACTGTTACTTTTTTGAATGTGCCTGTGCAAAGCACAAGAAAGCCTGAGGGCTTCAGAAAGATTCAGAATGCTTTAACCTAATTTTCTTCCTTCTGTTTTGAAGGTTGATACAGTCCCAGTATTATTTAGGATATACTTTTGTCAAAACGATGTCAGAGGCACCTTTTTGGATATACAAGCTGCAGCATGTGCATCAAATGTTTCTGGTTCTTGGAGGAACCAACTCAAAGCACAGGATTGCTTGGAATCTCTGCCACACTGCACACCGTGGGCATGGACCTGTGTGCTTTTCCTATTCATACCCCTTTCCACTACTTTTCTTGAAAGAGAAAGTTACAGCTAATTCTATAGTTTCTGTACCACAGAAATCCTTTTTGTAGTTTTCTCAAAGCAACCAAACAGTTTTAGCTGGCCAAAGCTGAGAGAGAAATCCCAGTCAGTTTATCTCTGATTTTTTCCTGTATTTAATGCATTTGTACTCACCAGGCACTCCTGGGGGTCCAGGTAAACCATCTGGTCCTTGAGGTCCTGGCAATGCAGGTAATGGAGTTGCCCTACTGGTCTCTCCTTTCAGACCTTCAGCAAACATATAATCAAACATTATAAAGGCATATAGTTTGGCAATAAGTAATCTTGAGCTTTTAAAAATATTAGTGATCAATCTAATTGGTTAAAAATGTTGTCTTCTAGAGTTTCCATGTTTCTGAAAACCCAGTAGACTTTGAAAAGCCTTCAGATCCTGGCTTCATAAAATAAAATCATTTTATTGACACCAAGCCCACCTGCAGTCTTCCTCTCAGCCCTCCTGCAGCCTAGTGGAGACCCAGAAAAGGAAGCACAAAGTCACCAGAAAAATGATGCAATTGCAAAATGCTTAATCTGCAACTCCATGTCATAAAGTCACAATAGGCATTATCTTTAAGCAACCTTGACTATATCTGGCATTCAGCTGAGTTCTTCCATATTGTGCTTGTTTGTAAATACATGCACTGCTATGTTTTCAACACTCAGAAATTATTATGCCCTTCATATTTGACCCTGCTGACTTACCCCACACTACTGATAATGACTGGAGGCATATTTAAATAATTTTTTTTTCCACGATGAGGACAGTGATGCCCTGGAACAGGTTGCCCAGAGTAATGTGCTGTCTTTGTCCTTGGAGGTTTTCAAGGACCAGTTGGATAATGCCAACAGTAACTGGGTGTGATCTCATAGATGTCCCTGCTCTGAGAAGCAGTTTGGATTAAAGATTAAATGGAGTCATTTCCAACCTCAATTATCTTATGAACCTAAGACTTTTGCTATTATCTTCAGTGGGACCAAAGCTGGAACAGTGCTATGGAAATGGGAAGGAAAACTTCTTATGTTTCAAAAATTACGTCTCTGACTTCAGTCTATCTCTGCAATTTTCATCAAGTACTTTTTAACACAGGTAAACTAGATTAAAATAGGGAGTTACAAACCAGCTTCTCCAGGTAATCCAGGTGGACCTCGTATTCCTTTAGAGCCTTTAAAACCTCTTATTCCTGGTGGTCCATATCCTGGCAGTCCAGGAAGCCCCACTTCTCCGGGAAGACCAAGTCTGCCAGGCAATCCAGGTAGTCCTCGATCTCCTTTTGACCCAGCCAATCCCTAATGATTACACATACATACTAAGAATTACTTGCTTTCCACAACAGCTTTCATAATAAATTGCCTGATTCTCTGAATATAATCTTGTATTATCTTAGTAGCTCTGCTAATTTAAGAGAACTTTTTCCTCTTGTGATTAAGAGAATATAAATTTTAATATCAATGGTTACAAATAGAAGGTTACTACGAAGGAAATAGTACAAATAAATTCATCAGGCTGATTTTTTCAAGTACTGTGGTATTATACTGTACATTTATTTTTTCTGTTTTAAAACTGAGTTGGTGAAAAAAATAAACAACTCATCTCTGATTCTCTTTGAATGCTTTGGGCTCAGGGTTAGAGACAGTTATATCTGAATCATGTTAACAGATTCTCAGCCAACGTGACACAACAATAATGGCCACTTTTTTTTGCTGCTGAGCTCTGCCCTAATGATTCTAGTTTTCAGGTCAGTCCTCCCAGCTTTTTTTGTTCTCTCAGTCCTAATTGAGGATTAACCCTTAAAGACTGAACAGGAACTATCTGAATTATTAAACATTATAAGTAGTCAGAGAAAACGTCTTTTTTTAAAAAAAGATCTTACTCATCCTAGGAATCCAGTGTAATGCTCCAATACCAATACCCAGACTAACACATGAATAGACTGCTGAGGTTTCTCAGCAATGTGTACCTACACTGGCCTCATCTCTCTCTGCCATTACATATTTCCTCTCATTCTCTCCTGCATATTGGTTGGTATAGTTGAGGACAGTACCCTAAGTCAGGTAGGGGATATTCAGCTGAAGTATCTGCACAGGTTAAACAGACTGCTGTACAAGATAAAATACTGACAGGTTTTCATTACTACATTAATTGCAAACAGTGCATACCCACCTCTTCCCCTTTAGAACCCTTGGATCCTTTAGGGCCAGGTCTTCCCAGAAATCCACTTGAACCTCTTCTTCCTTTGTCTCCCCTGGCTCCTGGATCTCCCTGCTCACCTTTTGGTCCTTCTGGATACACATATCCTGGCTCACCTTTTGATCCTTTCTGTCCTTGATCTCCTCTAAAGCCTGGAGGTCCCTGGAAAAGAGTAATCAAAACAATTTCAGTGCTGGACGTATGTCAGCTGTTTTCAAGTTTTCTTTTTTTTTTTTTTTTAAATTAAGTATGTCAGAGAGGTTCTCTTTATTCTCACCTTTATTCACTGTAATGGGTTTGTTTTTTTCTTTTTCTCCTGCCTTTACTCCTTTTGGACTTGCTTATCATTTCATTTATGCTACTATAAGATGGAATAATGCAGGAGAATTTAAGACCATGACACAAAAGAAGGACGAAAAAGTACCTTAAAACCTAATTAGAGATTTCTCCTCCACATGGGAATATCACCCCAGGGACACTGTCAGTGCCACAGCCAGCTCTGTTCACAAACCTCTGCTCAACTTTTCCCCACAGGTTACAAAGTGGGTACTCTATCCCAGCCAAAACCAGCACAAGCTGAAAGCACACTGGGCTCTAGTGATCTTGTGCTCAGCAACTCTTGGGAGCCTCCTGGAAAACCCTGTTAACAGGTGCATTCTGCATCTGTGCAGCAAACACCATAATGGATACTTGTGCATGATTTTTTATTGGACAGCACCGACTGTTATTTCCCACAAATAATTGCTACTGAAGGCACAAGTTAGAACCACTAATGGTATGTGTGTGGCAGCAGATGTCAGCCTTCCCTCTTCATGTTTCCTGAGAGGGACTGTTCTTTGTCCCCCTGGAGATGACATTACAAGAAGCAAGTTTTTCTGCACAGCTGTGTCTTTAGTAATTCCTGGAAACCAGAAAAGTAAGAAGCCTGACAAAGATCACAGCACACAAATCCATATAGGTTTTACAGCCACCACCAGGATTATAGAACAGGACATAACTATAAACTACTCACACCAGGCAGAAGAAGCAATCTCACCATCACGAAATGCAGCATAGCTTAATTACACAGATATTTACCTGCCTTACTGCCTGGGCTGAACTTGCTGCACTGAGCAAACCAGGCTCACAAAAAGGTAGCTCAGCCATATATCACAGGCTCTACCTCACCTCCCAGGTGACACATTCCTTTGCTGACATCACCCAGTATGACACTGCAGGTAACGCTAGCTGTGAGGTTTCTCTGAAGTAATTCTTGGGGGATCTGAACATTAATCTGAAAACCTGAAGTCTTACTTGAGCCCCTGGAAACCCTGGTGTTCCCGGAGAACCTGGAGAACCTTTTGGACCTCTTGTTCCTTCTCTACCTGCAAAAGAAACAGTATATTTTATAAAGAAAAATGAAAGCAAGGACATGGACTTTGACAAGCTCCAATAATCATTGAATATATCTACTTGTTACATTGACAGCATCATCACAGACTGACCCAGCTCCAGGCCGTGCCTAAGGCTCTTAGCACTCTGACTTCTCCTCTGGAAGGGCTTGTGCTCCCCTCAGCAGATGGAGCTGCATCAGGCTCTCACACTCACTGCCACCCCAGGGCTAGTCCAAGGAGTATGTGCTGCAGACATGCCCGTATCTGATTCTCACGCTAAAAGCAAAATTATTGGCATTTACAACTACCCTGTTAGGAACAACAAGATAGTTTACCAGGGATGCCATCCTGACCACGTGGCCCAGGAGACCCAGGCAGACCAGGTGTTCCTGGAATGTAGCTGCACTCAGTACACACGCCAGCATCGTCACCTGGAATGAAAATAATTCATTACTTGTTCCACAGCAAGTCATTGTCAAGCTCAACTAGTGTGCTGCATAGTTTGTTATAGAGGATGGCTAACACTCTTTGGCCAGGTAGAATCATGGCCTCAATTTTGTTGGAAGAGCACTTCCAACACAGTACTACATTACCTGTGGTCAGACAGCAAATCAGAAGTGACTGCGTTTAATTGAAAAGACAGGAACACTTGGTTTAAATATCTTGATATTTTTCAAGTCGAGTTTTAGTAAACAATTTGGATACATTCACTCTACTGATAAGTCAAATTCCCTCAAGAGAAGAAAGGAACATACACTTAGGACTAACATGGCTCTGTGACAGCCAGTGTTATTCTAATGGCTGACAAAAGGCAAAGAGGTCCAGCATCTCCTGTGAGTGAAACTTGCAGAAGGAAGCTTCTTTCAGAGACCAACTGCTGGCACTGAACACACCAACAGGAGAATACAAACCCCTACCAGTCTGTAATAAGTGTTCCAGGAAAGATCCACACCCACTGCATTGCTGCACAACTGGTGTGAAGTGCTGAAACATGCACTGCTCTTTTAGCTGAAAGGGGAAATGTAAGGGAAGGAAGACATCTTGCTATCCATACTGAATTTTCTTAAATTCCTGAAATCGTTAAATGTCAGATTTAATTAACAATCTCATGAGGATCCATGAAGATTACTGGATTGTACCTTATGCTTCTGAGGGAAAGTTTTCTGAAACTGACCTTTCATGCCAGTGTCTCCTGGGGGCCCTGGAGGTCCAATACATCCTGGCTCTCCAGGAAATCCTGGTAGGCCTGTTCTGAACGTCACTGCGCCTGTTAATGAAATGAACATGGCACCATTACATCAGCAAAGTATTCAGACAATGTTCTAGTTGCTAAGAGAGAAAAAAGTTGCAGGAATGAGCTGGAGACAGTATTCTTATCCTTATGAGTCCCTTCCAACTTGAGATATCCTAGGATTCATTTAAAAGAGAACTGCCTGAAAAAATCCCAAACACCTTCAACGAGAAGTAGTTGAGGATAAATATGGTAATATCAAAGCAAATCTCAGCAGATTATAGGATCCATCTATCTAGACTTTAAAAAACATCATCACTTGTAGAGAAAGTATTTCTATTTCATTTGAATCAATAGGAACATAATTCTTTCTTTTACCACAAATGGAAAGTAAACTTTTTATTAAGCCTAAATTATTAATGCTGTTCATTTTGCCTTCACATAATTATGCTGCTTCATTTACTATTACTTTAGAAAAGTAGACTATGCATTAAGGTCTTCTGAAGCTAATATATTTGGAGATAGATATACTTTTAAATAGAGATAAAAGGTAGAACTGCATTAGTATCACTTCAGAACAGTCTGTTTTGGTCATACCTCACATAAAAGAAACATGATCCTGTTGGCATTCCTAGTTAAAGAGGTATTCCTAGTTAATATATTTTCTAGAAGTTTTATAAACTGCTATTGAGTCATTTTCATGCTGCCAGAAATTCCAGTATGCTCTAAGGAGCATGAAGACCCCTAGAGGTATGCAAGTTATTTCTCTAGCTTTCAGACTAGCCTCTTCTGAATTTAGTTTTACAGATTGACTACAAATTCTGGAAAAATTCATTTTAAGAACAAATTTTCTCTAATTAGTCTTTCTTAGTTTTATACAGAATATTTTTATAGTCACAACTATACAAAAAGGTGAGAAATCTCTATATTGGGAAGTCCTTGTATCTTCCCAGAGAAACTCACTAGCAATGGAGCATAGACCTTTGCTACATCCATGTTTTCATGAATATCCTAAAACAAAATTTCAAAGGGAATTTATATCCAACCACATTACTCAAAATATACTCTCTGCATAATGTATTTGTATAATCTCATGCATTAGATATTGAGATGACTTCTTTTTCGTGATCAATACCATACTGGCACATCACCTGGTTCTCCTGGAGCACCTGGTAATCCAAGAGAGCCAGGCCTGCCAGTAATCCCAGGCGGTCCTGGAGGGCCTACGATACACAAGCCAGTTTGTCCTTTCTCTCCTTTTGTTCCTTTTGGCCCAGGAAATCCTGGGGGACCGCTCAGACCAGGTCTTGACACCCCTAACGAAAGAGAAAAAAATACAAACACTGAATTAAAGAAATGGAATTGCAAAACAAAGTAAGTACTCAATAGCATGAGTGACAAACACATTGTGTTCATCCCAGAAATCTTTTTTATTTTGTAATATATTAAATAATCACAATGATAATCTAAAGATATTTTAAAATTATCTTTAACCTGAGTACTTGGCCCATCAAAGCTTTTGAGTGACAATTTTTTACCAGTTAGAGATATGTTTAAAGTCACCTGAAATTAGGATTTCACAAAGCTGATTCAGTATAACAGACAGGAAGAACAATGTAATTTATTATAAGTTCTGGATTATTATGCATACCTGGTGTACCAGCAACTCCAGGAGGACCCTGTGGCCCTGCAAAGCAAAACATTGAGAACTTTAGTTAAACCACTTTACACTCTTCAAAGTCACTATTCAATAATATTGACTACAAACTTTGATCTTCTGCATTTTAAGCTTAAAGATAAAATAAGAATTTGTTTTTTCCTGAAGAGAAATCTAACAGTCATGCAACTGTTGCATGCTGACAATTATTTTTAAGAGGAAGTAATACCATAAATGAAAGTCTCAGGATACATTTAAAGTCTGCAGTCTGATGGGACTTCAGGAAATATTTTTGTAAGGGCAAAAGCAGATTGCTGGTTGCTCAAAATGTAATCTGCAACAAGCCCTTTGAGTGGACTGCTCTGGCTAAAAGATTCCAGTTTTGATGTCCCACTCACCAGGCATGCCACGTTGACCTTTTGGTCCAGGAGGTCCAGGGGGTCCTTCATCTCCTTTTTCGCCAACCACATAATCATAATACTCCGTCTTTAGAGAAAGATAAGAAAAGAAAGAGTTACAAGAATGAAGGGAGAAGCACAGTACCTCACACTGAACATTTGGTTAAAATAATGTTATGATCTCATTCATAACTTTGATGTTGTGACACCATGAGACCTCACTAATCACACAGTAATTAGAGGGAACCAGAAGTGAAATCATAATTGCTACACAGAGACAATGCCAAGAGACCTGTTCAAACAGGTGAGGCTGAGACTTCAGCTCAGTTCCTTGACACTCAGAGAATGTCTCTGCCTGCAGGTACAATTACACTGGCAAGGTGTAAGGTGGAGGCCCAGTCATGAATATGATGGGAGCCATGAAATAGCAATGATTGTTGAAATAAATCTCTAAGATCACTCTGGCTAAATCACTGGCTCAAACCAGCATCAGCTATATCTAGACTAGTCTTCTAAATTATCATACATGAACATAGACCAAACTCAACTACTTAAAAATTACATGATTTTAAAAGGCACAGTTACAAAAATTAACACTTAATTCATTAACATTTAATATTATGATATTTCAAAGTTTCTGCAAATGGCTGGCAAAATCAAAATGTAATTTGTTGTAACTATTTGTGTATAACTACAAATTTTTGCTCTTTTCTGGGTTATTTTGCATGAGCACCATCACCACAAAATCATTATTGTAATAATTACTGTGCCTTGATAAATAAACACCACACTGAAATTTAAACTGACTACTAAGGCATCAATTTCAAAATGAATGAAAAACTGCCTAAAATGAAAATTCAAGATTTTTTCCTTTTCTCCTATAAATTTTTTGAAAAGCAGGTTTTTTTTTTTATATTCTGCCAATATCACCAAAAAAATTCAGCTTTTTACAAAGCTATTTATTTTAAACAATTTGGCCAGAAGGTTTCCATGAGGTGCACATGGGGCCTTTTGGAAAGCCCCCAGGGAGACAGCATGGTTAGAAATCGTACTCATAGCAACTCTCGCTTTCTTTCAAAATCCTTAGGATTTTAAAATGAATGCCACCTGCTCTGGAACTGATTAGACATTGGTTTAAATATTAACTCCTGTGAATTTTTGTAACTGTTCTTTGACAGCCCAATCTCTTGCCAAAATTGCTGGATCTGAGTGAGGTCTAACCAGGCACTTATTCTGCATCCAGCTCCACAGGGAGGAAGATTTCATCTGTGTGAGAATCCCAAATTTGCAAAAGCCATGCCTTGATCAGAGCATCACAAGTCATCCATTGTTGCCTCATGCAGTCAGTTTGGTTTATTCTTATGATTTGGAAAAATGATATGATGAAGATAATTCACACTTACACGACCACGAGCTCCAGGTGGGCCACGGTTTCCTTTCGTCCCCTTCATCAGAGGACAGAGATGGGTTTATTTATTAAAAACAATACAGTGAATGATACTAACCCACTGTTACTTAAGTACATTGTTCATAACATTAAGGAAGAACTTCTGCTCCTGACCAGTCCTTCACCACCCCGTCTCTGTTCCGTGCACAACTATTCAGCCACAGACACCAGAAACTACAGGAACTCAGCAGACATAGATGGACATGAGCTCAAACACATGGTGTATTTCAGCTGACCCATTCCCTGTTCCATGACACCATTACCTGTCAACTGTTAGGTCAAGGAAAACATGTATCCACAGTGATAAATGCAACTATGTAATAACCCCCAAACATAACTTATCCTCACCTCCAAAAGCAATAACAAACCCTTTAAATAATACCTTAGCTCCTTGCCTTCCAGTCAGTCCTGGTCTGCCCTGTTCACCCTTTGGTCCCTGGAGATGACAGTACACAATTACATAAGGATTCATCTTTTAGCACTGACACCAGTAAAGATCTAAAATGCAAAGCTTTAATCTTTCATGGTGATGGTAAGGTGACTGCGACTTGCTCAGGGGAAGAAACCTCAGTGAAAGACCCAGTTTGAGGCACAGCTCCATGTCTGTAGGAACTGCCACAGGTCTCCCATTCAAACTGCCTTTGTTACAGCACACTCCAACACTCCTGTGGTGGAGTCACTCTAATAGCACAAATGTAGGAGGCTCTGATTTGTTCTCCCTCTGAAAACTATTCCTGAAAAGGAGACAAACTGAACACAGTGTGAGACTCTCACATTCAACAACCCTCTCCCAGAACTCAGTCAGTCTGCATGAGGGTGCTGATCTCAAGAGGTGTCAGCAACACCAGGAGGCAAAACAGACTGAGGCTTTCTGCAGTTGTACACAGGCAGGGCAAAGGGACTTCTCAGAGGCTTATGCAGCTGAATGCACTGCTAGTCAGTGAAGCTGAAATGGGAACAGAGCAATGACATGTCTTTGTCATGACAGAAAGTTTTCTTTCTGTTAACAGAGCTTTGCGGTCTGTCATTCCATGTTCTTTGTCAGACTGGAATGTGTTTAGACTGCCTGTGAAGGTCGTTTTAGCAACACAAAGATGTTTTAATAAGATACATGTGAAAGGGGCTATTCTGGCAGTAAGAATTTTGATATTTGTAAGGTCACTGTGACTCCAAAGAATTTGTTCAAGTGGAAGTGAAAGAAATAAAAGAACTGATATTTAATCAACTGAATATAGTATTTCAAATATGTTTGAATGGTTTCAGCTTTTAAATTAATACACAAATGAGATAAAATATGCCATTTCATAAGTGAAATAAAGAATTAAGAGTTGACAAAATGACAGTCTATCAGTCACCTTGTTTCAGGCCAAGACACCTGTGACCCTGACTATAACTTTTCCTTATAAAACAATGTCTTTGATTCTAGTGATTAAAAACTACTAATTTTTAATCTTAATTTATGTCATAGGGAAGGTGTAACTTTTGCAAAAATTGCATTGTGACTAACCAGAATGAGACTAAGTGGAATTAATTTGGCATGACTTGGATTGTGTCTCAAACTCAGTAGACAGTCAGCAGCAAGCAACAGGTATTTGATTTTAACAGAAAAAACATCCACAAACTGAGCCTCTCTGTGAGGACATACTATGTTTCAAGGCCAGCTGTGTGAAAGAAAATGTTTTGGTATATGCAAGTCAACAACTTCAAACTCGTTCTGCAATGAGAAAAAGCTGTGACAGGAAGATACAACTGTGCTAAACAGATCACTAGTACTTAGGAAATGTTTAGAAGCCTTCCTTCATTACCGGTAAGCCAGGTGGACCTGGGGCACCTTCTTTTCCAGGTTTACCCTACAAAGGAAAAACATAAAATAAAAATAAAATTAAAATCCATGGTCATTGCATTCTACATCCATAGCAACTAGACTCTGTGCACACTATATGCTAGTTCTGCATAAATTGTAAAAAGCCATTAAGGTTAAAGTGTTCACTAATCAGAACTAATGTTCATAAAACTATATAAAACAGGTAGTAAGAAATTCCACAGATATTCCTCCTCTTGTGGGGGATTATTTGTGCTAGACTTCATCAGCAGAAAGTGCCAGGCAAGTGCAGAAAGCTTGGTGCAAAATCAGGTTCAAGGAGAAGGAAGACAAATGACAAAACAATACAGTAGCAAGCAGCCCTTCTAATGGTGAGCATGGAAGGAAAACTTCACTCTTAACCCCATTTCTTGCAAGAGAAGACTTGAGTAGAAATTACTTGATGGAAAAGGACAAAGACTGCACTTCAAAGGTATCTGAAGCAGGGCAATAGATGGAAAAGTGAGAACAGAAAGAGGTAGCATGCCAGAGGTATCTGCTGTTTTCAATGGCACAGCACATTTGGCAACGTTCTGGTATCCAGTGTGGCAACAAAACAGGTTTAAGCAACTCGTAACAACAACTAAAAAAGAAGAAAAGGGAAGGGAGAGAAGGGGGAGAAATGGGGAGAGAAACAGAATTAAATAAAAACATAATTCTGGATATGGATACCTAGCTTGCAACTTTGAAATGAGGCAAACCTGGTTCATTAAAATCCACAGCAGGGAGACAGTGAAAAGGTAAAAGTGGGGAGGGGGGAGATGGTGAGCTCAGAACAACAGGGAAGAAAGAACAATTTGGATTTTTTTTTCTCCACAGTATAAATCAATTAAAGTAATTTTGAATAAAATGACTAGACCATGAATTAAAAAAATAAATAGCAAAAATATTTCAGAACTTAACCAAATATGATAACAGAGAAGAGAAGAAGGGGAGCTGGAATGTCACCACCACATACTCAAAACTCACACAAAATAGAATTGTTTATAATTCTCTTCTACAGATACACTCGCACTTTAAAGCCTGTACATGTTCAGCAGAGCACATTTTTCAACAGTAGAACTTCTCTAGCAAAACAAACAGAAGTGCACCCACCATCAAATGACCTTTGCTCCACGTACTCATGGAATGTGAGCCTATAGGAACAGTCACTTGACTGTCATTTCTCATCTACATGAAAGACCTTTTGAATCTAAGAAAATCTGCTCTGAGTGGCATTGAAACAAATACTGGAGAGGAACATCAGTTTAAACCTGCTTTCAGAAAAGACCAACATGTGTATCCAATTGTTTGCACACACCTCTGCTCCAGGTTCCCCTCGGTCACCCTTTTCACTTTGAGAATCACCAATCGGCCCCTGTAACAAAACCACACTCAAGATACACATATTTTGAGACTCACATTTTCTAAATTAAATATACTTTTAATTATTATTTTATCTTTCAAAGAACGTAAAGTACAGTTAGAATGCTAGTTATAGGTGTTCTGTTCTACTTATTAGTTCTATTCTTGTCATTAAAGGTTGAAATAAGTAGTGTGAATACTGGACTCTAAAGAATAGCATTCAGTAGGTAACATTTAGAGTGGCAATAGCAGGTGATGCTGCCTGAAGATCTGGCCACTTACTATAAACCCCACTGGCCCTGGAAGTCCTCTTGATCCTTTTTCTCCTTTCTCTCCCTTCAAGTCCTGTTACACAGGGAAAAAAAGAATTTACTATGGTCTCTCGGATTTTTCTGTCCTTACCGTAACACTCCAGTTTTACAAAAAGGAAATCCTTATGTCACCAACAACCTTCTTTAAGCAGAGGTGGTTCTACTCAAATGACTAGGAAACAGAAACTTTGTATCAATGCTCCTGCCTAAGTCTGTGATGTTTGAAAAAGAAACAGGCTCTGCATATATTTCAGAACAGAACAAGTTCAAAACAACTTACCTCTGTCTGCATGCCAGGGGACTGCAGTAAATATCCCCACAAATGGCAACAAGGAGCAAGCATTAATAATAATGATAATGACAATAATAATGATAATGACAACAACAACAACAATAATAATAATAACAACAATTATGATAATAATAAATAACCTTAGTTGCTTCACTGGGGCTACAGTTACTTCCAAAATACAAATGCAGTGGCTACCCAGGCCATCCTTGCCTCTGTGGGCATAAGATTACATTACCATGTAGCACCATTATGTACTGGGCCAAAGCCTCAGGTCACTGTAAAGCCAAAGTTTATGGACTGCCTAATTATTACCTGGTTAGACTCATGCTACAAAATATTTATGTAATGAATTTTGAAGGGGTTTTAAACTTTGATGCCCAATGTCTCTGAAAAATTGCCATTCCCCCATGATAAACTACCACAGGTGTGACTGGAAAGTGCTCCAAGTGGTCCCTATTTGATTTAAACAGGGAGGGCAGCTGTGCCTAAAAGCTGAAAGTCACTTTGCAATCCTTCTCTTCCCTCCTCAATATAAAATTCACTTTTTATTTTGTGCAAAATTCACAAAATGGGCAAGGAGTTTTGATAACTCCATAGATTAGCTGAAAATTGAGTAAGAAACACAGGTTGAAGATTCATCCTGTTAATATGTCAATATTTAAAAGTTACTGCTGTTTAGTTTCTATATAATGACAAAATCAAGAATTTTAATTCACAAAGCAATATTTAAAATTAAACCTGAATCAGAATGTTTCCTTTCTTCAATACTTGCAGTCTTTCCAATGCTTTCCATGATTACTCATTTTCAGTAAAAACAATGAGAAAACAAACTACAATTTTTTCATGAACATGTTGTAAGCTTTTGTGAAACTCTGGTACCTCAGAGTCCTGATATTTTCAATGATAAGGCTGGGAGGTTCAACACAGCTGTGGTTTGGACAGCCATTCAGAAAATACGTATTGATTTGGTGGGGCTAAAAGTGATTTACTCTCCGTGTACTCAGAGATCCACTGCTGGTTGTTACTAATAGGCATGTAGCATTCCAGTGGCTTTGGACAGATGTGCACATGGACGCAGAGGCTGAGCTGGCTGTACAGACACACTCTAAGAAGAGCTTAATAACAACTAAGCAAGTCAGGAAAACGTTAGGGTGGGTAAAAGGAAATGTATCAGAACAATGAAGATGAAAATGTCCTTTCAGAATAAAACCTGGGAGGATGGCCTATGTGAATGTGATGTTTAACAATTTTACTACCGTCATGTTGTCTGGTCCAGTCAATGTCACAATAACAGTTCCTGGAGGTCCAGGGGGGCCAGTTAACCCAGTGTCACCCTGGAAAGAAAAAAAACAAAAATAGAGTAATTACAAGCAGTGTGGGTTTCCAACATTTTCCAACAAAAGACTTCCACATATACACTGAAAAATGCTATTTCATGGTACTTACTTTCCCAAACATTTCACCACAGCATATGAGAACATGAAGAAAACAGAATCAAAACTTACAAAATGTGTTGTGCTTTTCATGAAATTACCTTTCTTCCTTTGGTTCCTATTACTTTCAGTCCCATAAGACCCTGTAAAAAATCCCCAAATGTTATTTTGTAAAAAAATTTAAAAACACTTATAAAGATGAGTTAATTAATGGTACACATAATAGAAAGTTTTAATTTTTATTATGAATCTGAGACTACCTTAGGTCCAGGAGGTCCTGCTTTCCCTGGCATGCCCTACAAAAAAAAAATCCTTAATTAAAAAAAAAATTACAATCTTCAGTACTGCTATAGGTGTTTTGAAATACTCAGCTTTCACATGAATTATGAATTACATCGATATTCTTTCTTCCCCTTTTACAACTGTACATTGTTGTCAGTGGTTGACAGATTGTTTGTCCAGCCTAGTTGCAAACATACACATCTCTCAGGGCTGTGTGTACCAGTGTTGAAAGTGAATCAATGGGTAGTCATTTGAGAAATAAAATTTATGCCTATGTGGACAAGGATGCCTCTGAAGACATAGAAATGATCATGCATAAAAATAACCAAAAGAAACTGTAAACAAAAAATCACATGTGTGCAGAAGTACATGGATTTTACATGCACATGTGTCTAGCCTTCAGGTAAGTCTGGGAGGGTCAGGTACTTATATTTGTGTAATTCCATAGGGTTCAGGGCAAATCAAAGGTTAAAGTAACAAGTGAGATATAAGTTCATACTCACTAAAGGTCCTGGAGGTC
The DNA here is from genome assembly GCA_013396695.1 of Sakesphorus luctuosus. Lineage (NCBI taxonomy): Eukaryota > Metazoa > Chordata > Aves > Passeriformes > Thamnophilidae > Sakesphorus > Sakesphorus luctuosus. The sequence goes on from VWZD01012438.1 coordinate 123,889, forward strand.
CCTGTGGTCCAAGTTCCCCAGGATATCCTTGAGCACCCTGGGCACCCTTAATATTAAAAAAGAAACAGGAATGAATTTCCTGGCAAGATTAAGAGCAAACCACAGTGTTACATTTAATGAACTGAGTAAGAAACCCAGGAACAGCACTGTTTCTGAATTTCTTTTTCATGTCTCAGGATAACACAGAATTATAATTCTTCCTCACTGCTTCATTGGTTGGAGAAAACATATCTGTTCTAAAAATTAACTACTCAAGTGAGGAGGTAAGTCTTAAGAGAAATGTGGAATCATAATCCATACAGTCCTGTTAATGGTCCTAATAAGCCCTCAATCTTCCAAATATTCTAATCAATAAATCCTATATTTTAAAGCTTCATTTTCAAAGAAATTAAAGATTATTTTTTAATTTTCTTTTAATTTGATGCTGTTTATTGTAACAGCCAAAAGAAATGCCAGCTCTGCCTTCCCCTATTAATATTCATTTTAAAAATATAGACCATACTGTCCTTTGTTAGTACTCTAGAAGGTGAGCTGGTCTAATCTGTTCAATCTTACTTCACTGGGAATTTTGGCAGTTGGACTAGATGGCCATTATAGGTTCCTTCCATCTGAACTATTCTATTCTATTCTATTCTAATGTTGGGGTAAACTCATAAATCTATGACTGTATCTAAAGTACTGTTTGTCTGCAACCTGACTGGCCTACCTCACTCTACCAGCACATAATGGACACTATTGTTCCTGATGGCAAAATTGATTACAATTTTCCTTGTGTACTCTTTTTGTAAAGTCAGAAGAGAGACTTCTAATATACTGTATCAATTAGATTATATGAAGTTAATATTTTAAGCCATAGAGTTGATTTTGGTTTAGAAATTAGTGACATAATTGTAAAAAATACTGTGNTATGGATAATTCTACCTTTAAAAAAGATTTTATTAAACACAATACACCTTTTCCAGTCATTCCAGTTCTCTGTTAGAAGCAGTCTTCTTTTCAGATATACCTACATTACTCCTGCACAGTGCTGGCCTTCAATTTATTTTTGATACTTTTTAACCCTTTAAAATACTCCCTAGTCCATCTGCAGACTTCTGTATGAATTCAGGAGCTGTTTGTGGGAGAAGCTTAGCTCTTTGTGTGCTTGAAAGTGTTAAACTCCTTGCCTGCAGTAACAGTAATTTAAGGGGAAAATATTATATACCATTTTGTAACCTGAAGTGAATGCTACAAGTACAAATGAAGCACCAAACTTTGTGGTCCCCTCTTCAGGAAAGTAAACCTTCTGCTTCCCATGAAAGGAGATGTTAAGAACTCTTTTCCAGCTGTGGACAAACACACAAAGGCTGATAACCAATAAATACTTCATGTAATATGATGCAAAAAACTGACCTTCTCTCCTTTGATACCATCAACACCCTAGGAAGAAGAACAGTCATATTAAAACAGCAAAGTAAAAGAGACAGTGCTGAAAGGACACACTAAATATTCCCTAAGCTTGGCGCTCTTCCAATTACTTATTTTCATGTTTACTATGCCAGGCTTCCACTAACGAAGAAAGGGCATATTGTTAAAAATATGTCACAGGTACAACTCCACAGTGAAGGCAGAACAGCTTTGAAGCCTGACCTTAACAAAAGAATAAACAAATAAAATCAGGAGATCTGGTAAAATAAAGGTTGTGTTTAGAAGTTTTTAGATTTGAAATCACTGGAAAAACTGACAGATAGCATTCCTTTTCTGCTTGTTTAGAAATTTTTCTTAAAAATACATTTCTACAGACAAAATCCCAAATCCTAGAGCTAAAGCAATGCACCCAGAATGAGAAGTTCTGAGTTCAATCCATGATTCTTATTGACTTAATTATGCCATTGTTTTCCTCAAAGCTATTTAGTTATTACTGAAATTGCAATCTTCTAAATATGTCTTGGACACCTCTAGAGATGCAAGTGGTAAATTCTCATGAGTATACCTTGAGATTAAAGAACTAAGTCCAGTCAATGAATTACATGCACTCATTAATTAAGTAGTGGAGGCCCAACATGCAGCCAGTAAAGCATCACTTTTAACTTTGGTCTCTTTACCACACAGTTTTCATACTAACAAAGAGTGGATACCTATATATTTCCACTGTTGTCAGTATGAGCTCATGTGAGGCTTTACATTCCTTCAGTGAATTGCTTTATGTGGCAGGAATGACACAACATGAATGACACAGAACTTACTGGAACACCTGGAGCACCTCTGCTACCTGGAGGACCTGGAAATCCTTGATCACCCTGAAAATAGTCACAGTGATTGATTATGCATATTACTGTTTATTATTTAGTCAGATTTTAGCAAATTTGGTTGTAAAAGAAGTAGCAGGCATTATTCTGAGTTCCTTTTTCAGACTACTGCAAGCATTTGCTCATAGAGCAAAGAAAATCTAGTAAATCTGTAGCTTAACATTATGCCTTTTCTTTTAATTACTTTCAGGACTTATGAACTGCAAGCTAGATATTGGTGAAATAAAATTAATTAACTATCTCCTCTATAACCAATTGCAACAGAAGGACGTCTTGGACAAAACTGATTAGCTCTTCTGGATTAAACGAAAAAGGTTTTACCTGTCAAAATATCAAACATTATTCTTAACTTTTAGCAAAGGCCATTAACCTGTATTATTTAATTATCTATCATACACAAAAGGCAGCATTTTTCCTTCCTCTGGCCTCATTATTCAAGTTTTTTCTAACTAATAAAGTCACAAACCAAAGTAAATCAAAGCTCTTATATATCAGGGAGAAACTTAGAATAATTTTTGGCCATTCCCAAGCACAGCCAAACATCTTCCCGAATATTCCACTCGGTTTGTACCTTTGTGCCGTTGCATCCTGGAACACCCGAGCGCCCAGGAGGTCCAACAGACCCTGGTTCTCCCTAAAAACAGGCACAAAATCGACACAAGCATTGTTTTTGCACATTCAGATTGCCCTACAGAAACACTGCAAAGTTTATGTTGGAGCAGTGTTTCACAAGACTTGACAGATTACAATGTATTCTTAAATCGTTGCAATGAGTAAGAATTGCTGATGCCAAGATTTTTATCTCTAGGCCAATTGTCAGAGACAAAGTTGATGTTGAGACTACAGTGAGCACACTGAGCTGAGGATAATTGGGCACTGAAGACTGTAACAAGAGAGAAATGGTTAAATCTCTCATTTTTACTTACTGGAAGGCCTGGAGGACCTGAAAATCCGGGTATTCCTGGGAGCCCCTAGTGATATAAACCCAGAGGAATAATATTACAAATATTAAACAAAAGCTTATGATGCAGTTTTTCTTTGATTGCATTCATAAGAAGATGATTCTGTCAAAATATCATTATTTCCTTAACTCTTCTGACTGTGAACAAAGCATAATGGTAGCTTCACACACTTCTAACATAGACTGTGTTTGTCCATAGGGAAATAAGCACAAAATAAATAAAATTCTTCTTGGAATCCTAGTCTGACTTTTTCATAGCACACTCAATTATTAAATACATACAACAAGAACCTTATACTTAAAATGTAGCAAAAAAGCAAAAGTTCTAAAAATAAATAATTCATGTGCATACACTGTGTCATAAATTTTAACCATACTTTAAAATCACACAAAATATTTTGCTTTTATTTTCACATATTATTACACCAAGTTGGCATTTAACATGACATTTAAAACATACAAGTTGGTTTAAAATATAAACACTTACTCGTATACCTTTGGGTCCAACTAAGCCCGTGAGCCCTGGCGAGCCCTGGATCACAAATGGAAAGCAACATATTTCAATAGGATTGAGAAAAAGCACATATATGTCAGTGGGCCATGCAGTATTTTAATATCAATAGTAACACGTGCAAACAAAACCAGCTATATAGATAAATAAATGATTTGCATAGTACAGACACTAAACCAAACAACCCTTTCATACAACTTGCATAAATTTTGGTGTCTTGCCCTCCCTTTCATGTTTTCAAAAAAGGTATCATAGAATCAAAGAACAATGCAAGTTGGAAGAGACCTCAGAGACCATCCCCTTCCAACCCCTCTGTCGTGGGCAGGGACAATTTCCACTTCAACAGGTTGCTCAAAGCCTCATCCAAGATGGCCTTGAACCCTTCTATGGATGGGGAACCTCTTTCTGGGCCTCACCATTCTCATACTCTCATAGTGAAAAAAAATGTAGGATATGTCTCATCATAGGTCAAAAAGGTAACAGTGTATGCTGAGAAAGGTTGCTGTGGATTTATTCAAACTGTGAGACCTGGAAGTGCTTCCCTGTGAGGAAATAGCCAGAAAGTCTGGTTAAATGTTGTAGCCACATTAGTGCAGGTCCCAGACATAACATGATTGTGGCAGTACTTTCCTGATTTATATTGTGGCTAAGTTCACACCACATTTAGACAGAAATAACTTATTCACCAGGGTCAGTTTATTGATAACAGTAAGATTACTGCTCATCAAGACAAATATAAATAAAATGTTTTAATGCACAATTTATTTGATGTTGGGTTTTTTCCTGGTCATGTAGAAGTCATTCATATTCAGCCTCAGTTTAGGCACATGGAAATGAAAGCAAGCTCAGGTCACTGAAGCCACTCTCTCCATACTGCAGGCAAATAGGTATTTCCTAAACAGATCACAATTTATCTTAAAAACCACCTTTTCCTTCAAATTTTCCTAAATCTGTTTTTCCTCTTTGTCTCCGTAGTAGCTTGTTTCCTTCCCCCCCCAACACAGGTCAAAATGTTGATAGATGTTAAGATAAAAATTGGAAGTTATGCTGCAAAAATCTGTTTGGACCCATGTTCACTGCCCCTGGCAGTTCAGTCCAGGTGCTTTAGCACAGGCCAATGGACAACTGACAACAAAAGCCCACAGTCAGATCAGCTACTTTGGCTCAGTCTAAAACAACCATTGGAGCTGGTGAACAAATGACATTCCTCACCAAATGGGAGACTCTGAGGCAGGTTTTACTTTGGTTTTGGTTTTTAAAACAGAATTGTCTACACAGTCATAGCTAACTCTCACAGTCAAGCACAGTAGTTTCTGTGTGTGTATCTCTCTTTGTCTCTCATACATACCTACCTTTGGTCCCTGTGGCCCTGGAGGCCCTTCTGGACCAGGAAAACCTCTTTGACCAGGGGGACCTGGCACACCAGGAAAGCCTTTTTCACCCTGTAAAGATTAAGAGAATTAAGGTCTTAAAATATCCACGAATTCTCCTTTTGACAGCCTATTTCCAAGGCATTCACTACGTTCAGTACGTCTTAACTTTCTGCTGCTGTGGCAGGAATATTACCCTTAGCCACACTGACCTGGTTTTGAGGTACCACTAAGTGCTGCCTGGGCCCCACAGCACCACTGAAGGAGGTAACCTAGTCCAAAGCATGGCTGAAGCCATCAGAACACAACAGTACTCTAGATTTCACAGAGTACTCAAGTTACCTGACAGTGTGGAAAGTTTAAGGAAGCAGCTGACACATATTCCTTGTTCATATTCCTATGTCTTATTCGGCAACTCAAATCCAATCCATCATAGCAGCCCTAATTTGTGGTTGGCAAACTTAATGCCTGTTGCTGTACAGCAAGGTCAGTTCCAAACCATCAATACCTCTCTTCATTCCAGCCAAGGGAAAAATCAGTGGGAGACAAATGCAACAAATCCATTCAGACAGAATTAAAAAAGCTTCCTTTAAGTGACAACTTCTTAAAGTCGTTCTGAGTCTCAGAGATTAAGAGAGCCAACTACTTTTTCCTGTGGGTTTTTTTTGTTTTCTTTTGTTTTTTTAAGATCAAGTTCAAATAAATAAATCATGTAAAAGGAAACAGAAAATTGAAGTGGCACAAGCAGAATACAGGAGGGCTAAGCTATGGTGGAAGGTGCATTTTCAGTTTTTAGTTAAATATAATGAAGATGTAAGTCTTACCTTGGTTTAAATAGAGTGTTTCAAGCCTAGAAGCTCACAGAAAAGGTGTTTCAGCTTTTCACACAGCAGCAATTTAGCATGCTCAACTTTACACCAGTGAAAAGCTGCCTATTCAGGATCTTTTACAACACGACATGATGTGGGAGAAGATGTGGCTATCAAGTCTCTGAGAGTCAATTTTCCTATTGCTTTCTGCAAAGTTACACAAAGAAAGCATCTGAAATTCTGCTGTGCAGAAGTTTGAGTGTCATATTTGATGTACAGGACAGGATTCAAAAGACATCTCTGGAAAGCCCAAATACTTTGGCTTGTCCCTCCTCGGATTTTCGCTCCTCAAATCCCACAAACTCACCAGATTTTAAATAGCTTCTAAATTAAAATAAAAAAATATAAAGATAGAATACAATCCCAGAATAATTTAACACAAATGAAAATAAGAATTGCATAATGAAGTGACGGTGAGATCTGTATCATAAATCGAACTAGCTTTTTTATCTCTAATAGTTTATTTTGTCCACCGGCGTCCCTGGAAAGACAAAAGGATTAACGCTATCCCAGGATGTGCCGCTGGAGGGGGTGTGGTACCAGCTCCCAGGAAAAGAATACTGGAGCTGCCTCCCCTGGGCGCGGCACCCGCTCCCTGCAGCCAAGGGATGAGCCCGCAGCCAGAGCAGCCCTGAGCTGTCCTGACATCCTCACTCCCCTCTGTACAGCACAGGCAATTTTATCCACACCTTCTTCTCCACAGATCAACAAGATCAGAGGATTTTCAGGCTTGAGAATTGTTGAAGGCTTTCTTACAGAAAATAGCCATGTAAACGATCCAGACTGTATGGACTCTGTGAGACCAAAGCAGCTACCAATAAAGAATAAACAGTGGCACAGCTGCTGCTGAGTGGTAAAAAAGAAATGACTCCCCAGGAGTTCCCAGCAACTCCCCAGACTTTCACACAAGAACTCCTGAAAGTTTCTCACAGAACTCTTGAGATTCACCTGGGAACTGTTAGCATGTTTTATCAAAACACTGGACTTGTGAGATACAGAATATAAGCAATAAGAAATGTTGCTTTATGGTGTGACAATTAATATAGCCAATTAGCACGTAGCTTTGACCCTATATAAACTGCTTGCAGTGTATTAATAAATGGCATTCTACCTAAACCCATAATAGTTCGTTGTGCGATGTCCTTTGATCCTCCACATTATTTACTTTAGAGAATTTATCATTCAACAGTTATCAAAACATATTGATTAATGTCATAGTTCTGATTTTTCAAAGCTGCGTGAAAATCAGAATCAGTGTGAACAGTGATTAACTCTTCCCTATAAATCGCTCAGTTATTTAACATGGAACTGATGAAGGCAAGGTGCAGGTGTTTGTTCTTACTAATATTTCTCTGTTAGTGGACAGCTTATTTTTTTCTAGTTTTTAACTGGTCTCAATTTCACTGGTTAGGACACAGTCAGGGAAGACCAACTAGGAACATGAAAACTGAACATGGAGATTTTACTAAAAACATTAGTATTCTCCTTTCCCACTTATGAAAATATATTTTAATAATGAACATATTTGAGAGAATTTTTCTCCAACACCAAAATGAAGCTCCCTAAAAGCAAGAGTAGCAGTGTTTTCTGTGGTGCAATATGACATTGTTCTTGGTAAAAGAAGTACAGGAGGGATTAATCGCAATCCTAAGTCTTTATAGATGTCTGGAATCTGTTGCTAAGGCTTAGGATGTTCATGGGCAGCCTGAATTACAACCATGACTCCTTCAATAATGCCCCTTTCATTTGTGAATCAGTTGTTTTTCCAACTGCAAGCAGGAGTTTCAAAGAATTTTTGGCATTTGTGTAATTCAGGTTTGTCTAAAAGCCACCCAGAGCCTCTGCCAAGCTGCTATTGGCAACAGGCAGAGCCATGGATCTGTTACTGCTGATGGATTTGATGCTGTTCCTTCAATGCTGGCAAGTTGTTTGTGATTAGGGCCCAGAAACTCATCCTCTGGCTTGATCTACAAGACATTTATCTCTTGATGCCAGGGCATGTAGCTTTCCTTCAGGAACCAGAAAAGGGAGGGGGGACAGGGTCCAAAAATGGAAAGAGGGAAGCACTGAACATGACACTGGTGACACTCTTGGTGGCATTGTGAAATTTGTAACAGGAGAGCTGCTGGCAGGGTAATAGATCTGTGGGCATTTGTTAGGAGTGTGTGAAAGGGACCTAGTGCTTCACACAGTTGTTCTGTTGCTGTTCAAGCATCATGCAATGCTGTAAATACACTAAATTCACTCACTGTGTCAACTGAACAAATGTATTGATTTCCTTGTATATAAGCTAATTTTAAAATGAAAACATAGTTGTTCTTACCTTGCTACCTTTCGTGCTATCACAAAAGCAGGGACTTTTACCTTTGCATACACAGCTCTGAAAAACACAAAGACAAACTTTATATTAAAATTCTTTTTCTCATTATGTTGTTTGGTGAGGGGCAAGTGAAATCTCAGTGGGTTTAGTGAGGCAATTATTTCACAGATAATACAGCTTTAAAAAAAAGTTAGTGAAGCTGGCAATTCTCAGCAGTGGAAAGGAGCTCATTATTCCTCTGTACGATCTTTTGAGACAGAAAAGGGCACTAGTTCCATTTTATAGTTGGGGTCAAGGCCAAGAAGCCCTGCCTGCCACCACCAGGCTTATAATACCAGTAGGAATGGTCAAATTCAAGAGTCTGGGCTCATAACAGTAAACACTGATGATTCTTTAAAAAATTTACTATAGAAACAAACATACATATTGCTATTTTTTTTAATACTACAAACTTTTTATACTCATCTATTCCTGAGCCAAGCTGTGTGACAGTGGGTGCACTCACACAGGGATGTCCCCACTCCTGCAGCAAGTCCTGAGCTGTAGCTGCTTCCTGATGGCCGAGTAGAGGTGAGCCTGCAGTTCAAAGCCCTCTCTGGAGGGCTGCATGTTGCACCATGGCACCCAAACCTCTCTGGTCTGTGACCTCTCCTGTGCAGGTGGCAGCCCCTCTGGGAGCAGGACCAACAGTGCCCCTGCACTGGGCACCCTGGCACAGGAGCGCAGCAGAGCTGCAAAGCACACCTGAGAGCTGGGAGAGCATGAGAACACTCCACCTTCCTGTGCCCTTCTCCTGCTAGAGCTGTCACACCCTTAGGACCTCAGCTAGCCCAGTCTGGCTGGGAAAGCTCTGCAAAGGACTTTTCTACAGTCATGTTCACATACCCTATTCCAGTGGAGTGTTTTCATGACAGGTAGAGCAATCATGAAATCAAATTACTCTTTTGTGAGAGGTATAACCAGCAGAAGACCAGAGGTGTACAGATACAGAAGAAATATTTTTCTTTTATCTTTTAATCAAAGACAATCCAATGTGAAGTTAAATGCATGAACATGTGGAAACTTATGATGCTACACAACTAATCAAGGTTAATAAACTATGTAAAGAAAGTGAACATTTGTTCTTCAAGAAGTCAGAATGCTTAGAATGTGTTTAATTTGCCATTAGTAAGCTTTCAAATCTATTCAGGTCTTTTTGTGTACACATATGGCTTTAAACTAAACTGAAAAGACTAAAGATGATTTTACATTACACAGTCAGTTAGCTGGATAATACTAAATGTTTTGGCATATGATTTTTTATGTAAGATCAGATTATGACTTCTGTAAAGGAGCTCTGAACCAAAAAATCATTGCTCACTTATATTGCTGGATGCTTCCATATCCTTGCAAGATGCCTGCAGCTCCTTTATCAAAGGATCATAATAAAATTATAGGATGTTGCTAGGTTATAAAATAAGGAAATCAAATATTAGTTATTAATAGTTTATGCAAAACTCTCACAATAACATCTATATAAGTATGTATTAACAAAGCCACAGGTTTTTTGGTTTTGTGATCTTCATAATAATAATCTACATTCCTTTCAAATATTTAGATAAGGTAGATGGCACTAGATTTTTGATCCAAAATCTACACAAAATGATAAAGCCAGATCATTGTATGAATACCAAATCAAATTAATTAATCAATGAACAAAACTTAAAAAACCACAGCACTTTGTGGAAGTAATTTATAAAGGAGCTCTTCTCAAAAGTGCTTTTAGTGATAGTTATAGCATTATATGTTTTTAAATAATTACAGTTGAACACATTGAAGACCATTTACTGCAGTGGTTAGTGTTTTGTTCAGTGGGTGCAACCTTAACACTGACTTGCCTTCCTACACTATGAATTGGATTCTATGGGACCTCAACATCTTCCTACCCCCTATTCATAGGCTAACTTGAATGATAAAGACATTCAGATGAAAGCTGAGATGAAATTAAATGTATTCTGTAGGAATATAGTAATGTGGCTGCATTGAGGCTTAAGGTTACACTTTTGGCGTGATTGGTGTTTCATTTCCTGGGTGAACTCTACTGATGCCCGAAGTAAATCCTGGTTAACATAAATGAAAGATGACTGTGCAATCTGAGGTAGTCTACACTGAATTAAAAGCAGTGCAAGTGATATCCATTAATTACTGTGGACAGTAAAAATAGCCCAGGTGTCTTCTGTCAAGTGGGTGACGAAGCTGTCACTTTCCCTCACTGGCCATTCCAACTGCTGATCAGGCTCATTTTTAAAAATGCAAGCCTGATTTTTTCATTTAAACTTGATACTTACTAGCATCTCACCTATCCTGCCATTAGGTCTTCCAACATCCAGGATCACTAAATTAGGACTCCATCAATACATGGAACAAGACTTACTGGATAATATCTATTTTTCTGTGAGGTCACTTTTTTTTTTCCTTTTCCACCTTTCTGCTCATTAACAATATCCTGAGCAGCCTACAAATATACAGGTCATCTCAATAGTCCTTTCTAAGTGGAAGTAAATGATCAGCTAATTTCCAGTTTTCTGTAATTTCTCTTAAGTTCCAATTCTTATTAGAAATTACTTATCAGTAAGACAGCTCCTTTAAGAGTCTTGATTATGAATTTTCAAGGGCTGCTGACACACTGAGATTTCTGAATTCTTCCTGAGCTGTCTCAGTGCAGAGCAATCACTTTACACGTCCCAGCTGCATCTATAAATTAGAACTGAGCACACAGAACAATCCTGCTAGAACAGTTGATGTTAATACATTCCTTAAAACTACAAAAGGCCCATTTCCCTCATATTCTCTACTACATGTTTTCTGTTACATCTAACAAAGTGGGTGTAATACATTACACTTACAGGAAGTGTAAAGGTTTGCTTTATCTACACTACAGATTTGTGTAGATGTGCTGCACAGAGGTGTTAAATGCTGCACTTTATGAAGGACACTATGGTGGTAGCTAAACCTTGGACACAGTTATGGTTTTGAACATTTATCTGAACCTGCTCAAGAAGAGGATCTGAGCGCAGAACTGTAGAGAAAAAAGTTCCCACTGTGAAAAAGGCTACATAAGGAAAATCTTTTTTTTTTCTGATGCACCTGTGTTAGGATACTTAGCTAGACTAGCAGAGTCAGTAATTCCAGCTAGACATGGTAAGTAGATACGTGACCCTGGCAGCATAGCCCTCATGTTGCACAACTGCAAATCACCCTGCAGCATGCAAGGTACTGGGGAATGAGGTCCCCTCACTCCAAAATATTGCTATCAAAACAAAATACCAGTCTCACAATTACAATCTGTATACTAAAAGTTTTTCATGCATTCTAAGCATCAAACATGAATTCATTAAAATTATCAAAGACCACGACGAACTTCGTGTTTTTTCAGTGATTGCTGGACCAGTACAACAAAACCAAATTATTAAGCCTTCAATAAGTATGGACAACATAGAGCAGAAATAGGAGATGATGAGATGAAGGAAAATATGTCAGTTCCTAAAGCCTGAAACATTGTTTAGTGATTTGTGAACTGGAAGGCAGCCAGACATTCCTACCTTAGAAGACTTCTGTTAACAGCCATGTATGCTATCAGAATTCACAGCATTTTGCCCACCAGTTGAATACCTAGCATACGATGAAAATGATTTGATTTCGACTTTCCATTATAAAGAAATACACCTGTAATTTAACTAATAAATAACTTGGTCAGTAATATCTAACACAGAGAGACTGAGTCTCAAAGGACACCATAGGAGACAACTGTAATGCTGCAGGCAGTGCAGTTGTTGAATAAGCTCCATTAAACACTTGTAATGGGAACCTTGCTCAGGGAATAGCTACTGAATCAATATGCCCCCTTGGTGACACAGGCCTTGTATTACTGGCTATGTGCTGCTTGCAGTGTGACGTGCAGGAGAGAAGTCCTAAACGGTTTTGAGTACAGGAAAAACATAACACTTCACAGAAGCAGAATTTTGCATTTAACTTACAGATACACAATCTGTGGTCACACAATGTAAACACACGTGTCTATCTGAACTGGGTAACAACTTCCTTACTTTGTATCCTTAATTTTACACTGTTAGGGGTTCTTTTGGAAGTGATTTGCTGTTTCATGTAATATAAAGACATATTTGTCATGGTATTTCAAACCACCTAAGGTAAATTATATGTGCAGAGAAACAGAAGAAGCTGCTGTACACGAACGTTTAAACAACTTTCATTATGCCAAGGGAACATGTGCATGAACCCCCTTTTTCCCTTCAGAGATTGAAACCATTTAAAAAAAAATTCTCACTTTTTAAAGCAAAATCTTGTTGGGTAAGAACTTTGTATAATACCAGTTTTGTAGTGCTAGCCAAAAATTTCATAAGTAACCATACATAGCACAATAAAAAAAGCAGTAACAAATCTTAATTTAAACAGTATAAACTAGATGGGAAAAAAATGGTATCTCTGGTATCTCTTGCCTATGCTTAAAAAGAATAAATTAATGTCCTTGGGGAAAAAAACTACTGAACACCAAAGAAAAGAAATTAAAAAAACCCCACCCTACAATTCTAATTTTTCATGAGATACTTACTTATGCACAGCATATGTTTTTTGCTCTGAAGAAGCCTGTCTGCACAGAAGTTCCCAGAAATCACTGTGTCATAGTTGTTCATACTATTGTCATGAAAGCACACCACTCTGTCACTGAGTGTATGTTCCACATCCAACTTCCATATTCTTCTTCAAGCAGTTACATTGCAATTAATTACACTGAGCTTCTCCCGTCTCTCCTGCTCACTATCAGTAAACTGTTAGGATGTGTGAGAACAGCAGAGCTTAGCAATCTTCACTCTGCCCCCATGGCATCATCATTGCCTTAGGACAAAAGAGGTGAAATACTTTAATTCAGAAAAAAGCAAACACACTGAGTTTCCACAAACTCAAATAATTTTTGAGCTCTGCAGTGATGACCACTAAGGCCTATGCTGTAGAAGTTGCCTAAAATGACTCAGTATCTATGTAAGCAGAGCTGGCATATTATGTGCAGTTTTGGAAAACTAAGTTGAGGCTCTTGTATCTCTTGTTTGGCAGGGTGGTGGTGGTGGTGGGATATTCCTTTTGGTCTATAAAGAAAAGATACAGAATTACTCTCTCTTTAAACAAGAGGAATGATCCTTTTCATTATTCTAATGCACAAAATATTTTGACATATGTTTATAATGACCTAATCCTTACTCTACAAATGATCTAACTGGGGTGGAAGTTACTGTGATGAGGACTATCAGAAATTGAACCAAAGTGTTCCTGATACATTCAGATGGGTAAAATCTCCACAGACAGATCGAGAAATGCTACCTCTGTGGGCTCCTTCTCCTGGCCTTGAATAGGACATGGGCAAAACAGAAATAAATATTCTTCTTTTCCCCTAGGAAAAAAAGCTTAAGCTGTTCAGGCCACAGAATTTTGTTTTGTGTAGAGAACTCTTAAGGGTCTTTAATCAGCTTATTCATCCGTGTTCTTCCTTTGTAACAGTCACCTTAAAAGAGCAATCTAATAAAGAATACACACAATTTAACTAGTGAATTTTTCCTTACCTACCATAATATAGTTAGCATTACATGACACCATTTGTATTTCTTCCCAGCTGTTGTTGTGAGAATGGTATTCACTATAATTTTTGTCTCCTCAGGCCTGTATATTTGTATATTCATAAAATTCCTGGTGTGCATCTTCTGTTAAGTGGAGCAAATAGCAATGAAAGCAACAGTAGCTAGTTCAGAGAAAGCTTCTTGCACATGCTTTGGTTTCTCCTTATTTGAAAGGCTCTGTGATTTCACAGATTAAAAACAAAACAAAACAAAACAACAAAACACAACCAAAAGACAAAAAACTAAAAGGTCACCTTTTCTTGCAGCTTGCTCCAAAATGACATGTGGAAAAATGCAGCGTAAAGCTCTAGCTAAAAAGCCTTCACTAAACCAGGCAAAATGAAAAATCTGTAAAGCCATGAGACTTGTACCCTATCACAAAATTGCTAAGACAAATAATGCAAATGGAACTAAAAACATAATAGATGTGACAAAATGGACCTTCTTCTGTGTGAGTATGAGAGTGGGGCCATAAACAGCTAAGAAAAAAGCCTTTTTTGTATTTCACCTTCCCCCTGGGCTCCTGTAATCCATGCCAACATACTGAACCTTCTAGTATTACTCTGTTAGGCAGTAGGGTGAGAATGTGACAGTAAAACAGATGACCGGACATCCCATACTAGTTACACTTAATAGCAAAGGATTTTGTTTCAAAGACATGTTATGATAAATCAGCTGTAGGTATTGCAGAAGAGACTGCTAGCAGAGATCACAAAATAAAATGGTTGTATCTCTGTGAAATGCAAAGTAATGAGGAAAGAACCAGTGTTTGCCTGCCTGCCTTAACAATTTTAGTGATATTATTCCACCAGCAAATAACCTGAAGTTTTGCATAAATGTGTATTTCCCTTGTACATTTGCTAGAAAAGGCTCTACATCTAGTGTTCAATTTTCACAGGTGTTTACTAAGGTCACCTAAGAAGGTTCATCTTCCTTCAGGTGTATAACACAGCATACACACAGGCACACTTCACATTTCCTGGCCATCAGAGCAAGCCTCCACATGCTGTTAAGACAGCAGAACTCCTTTAACTTTGATGCACAAACTTTAGGGTAACACTACTTTACTCTAACTCCTTTGGCCCAGAAGGAAAGCCTTGCTCGGCAGTGCTCTGACATTGGCCTGTTTCCCTATGGAGGCAATGGCTGAATCACAGCTGATTACAGAGACAATCAGGATGGGAACAGCCTAGTACAAGTTGGGCCCAATTATCAGAGTAACACTCTCCTTGACTTCAGAGGTGAGATCACATTAACCAAATCAAAGAGAGCACATCACAAAGGACCTGTTTTTTTAACATGCTCAGTGAACTCTTTTGTGTATTCAGGTGCACATCTTCCCTTCTCAGCTGCCTCCTGCAACAAAGAACCTGGGTGCTTCCAAAGGCTGGCAGAGGAGGAACATTCTCCTTGTGACATTTGGTTCCTTCAACACTTTGATTCCTAGTTAAACCAAGCAATTCAGCCTGAATCCATTCTTACCAGCCTTAGAGATGGTCATGGCTGAGCTAGAACACTACCTTTTTCCTTCCAGAGCCATGTATTAAGACCTATTTGTGATAGTGATATTGATTGTATATAATTAAGAAAAAATACTGCTTAGGGAAGAAAAGAAGACTAGTTTGTAAGTACTGGCATGCAAATTCTAACATTCTGAAGAAATGAAATGAATTGTGAAATACGAACACTTGCATCTAGTCACAGACAATAGGCAGGAGAAAGGGCATGCAAAAAAAAAGATGTTCCCAAATCTTCCAGTCACCTAACTTGTTATCTCCCCTCCTGTCCCAGCAGCACACGATGAGAAATATGGAGTGTAGTGATGGAGGCAAATACAGAATAAGGAGCACCTAATTTCATTCCATGAGATAACAAAACACTGCACCAGTATTTACAATACAAATTAAAAAGTGGTAGTAACATGAAATTCAGCTAATTTGCAGTCAAGGAATCTTGCTCAGGTAGAAACTCTCTTTTATCCCGTTCTAAACAAATACTAATATGATGCCATCATAGAAATGATCAATGCCACTAAGCAGCAGTATTGATTCAGTACTAATGAACTTAACTGAGGTATTTTTCTTATTATTGTCATTCAAAACAGCAAATTTCAGGGAACATTTTTAGACTAGTGCTTAATTTCAAGATATACAAGAGGTATATAAATAGGACAGGACATAGGAGAATTAATTGAATTGTTGATGTGCATCAACAGCACCAACTCCAGTTGCAGTTAAACAAAATGAAACTATGAAACAGCAAATCCATTTTTTTTCTGAAAAGAAAAAAAAAAGTGAGGAGTAAGAAGGACCTTGTACCCTGTGAAAACATATCAATGATGATGGTTATTATTATTATAATTTTTATAATTTATTTAAATAAACTGTGGAAAAAATCTGAAGAATTATAAAACCAGTATTTGAAGTGAAGGAATACATCAAATGAGCTGAAAAGCCTTTGACATGGGAAGATGCTACTTCTGCTGAGTTTTCAGAAGATTAGAGCATGCCAGTGGCCAGGAATGCAGATAATAATACTCCCTAGCAGGTGCCAGAAAGTTCAGCCTCCTCAGGGCAGGGAAGTCTGGACTCTGTGAAGAGTTGTGAGGACCAAAATTTGCTGTATAAACAGCAGCAGGCATAAATCAATCATTTTCTTTCTTGTCTTCAGGAATAAACTGCACTTAAAATTTTCTATGTTGAAACATTTTTGAATTGATGCAAACAGCAAAATTATTGCTTGCTGGTCAAACATCAATTTATGTTCATATGAAAGTGTAGCATGATTTTAAAACATAAATAATACCTATTTCTTTTCAATTAACAGTTTAGGCAAGACACAATGATTTATTCATCAGTCATTTCATGTGAATTACATTAGCCACTAATACTTAATTAGTTTAGATAAAACTGCTTTTTTACAAGTTCTTGTTTGCTCCATCACCTAGAACATTTTGTTAGATTAGACTTCCTCTTTTGCAAATATCAGCATTTTCATAAAATAATAGAAATTGTGACATCTGGATCTTAAACTGATCTCAGTTGGCTGTTGCAAGCCTAGTTCAAACTAAGCTCAGACATTTGAGATCTGCTGAATTTTCAGAGCACCACTGAATCAATATCTTGTGTTCAAACTTTGCTTAAATGGCAAGATTTCTGTAGAAGACACTTCCTACCATCCCAAATCCTGTCTTTGAGACATAAGTGTAAATGAGGATCCAGTAGCAACAGTGCTCTAGAAAACTGATACCTCAGAGCTTCATGATTTACCTCAAGCAGAAAGGTTGCTCATGAACTGTGGTACACAAGTCTGTGAAACAGGCAAATATTCCAGGATCACACTGAGGCTGCTGAAAATGCTTTACTGGGTCATACATGGGGTCTTACTTGCCAATACACCTCCTTTTCTCTTCCTTTGTAGACAAAAACATGAGAAAGGATGATAAGATTAATATAGGCAGAAGAGAAGCTTAGAGAAAGTGTGTGTGGTGGGAGGGGGAAGGCATTCCTGGAACACAGCCTGCACTCACTGACGGCCGGCCAGAAGCACATATGAGTATGTCCAGGGCAACAAGGGCAACGCATGGGAGGTACCAGCAGAGGAGGAGAAGAATTGAACAAAACCCAGCAAACTGGGTAGAAGAGAGAGAGACAGGTCTTGAGTTTATTAATCTTCCACATCTTGCTTTACAGTAAACATCTGATCCAGGCAGAGCCTGAAACAACTCTGCAGAAAACACATACTTTGCAAACAGATCCAGTACCTCTGTTCTACATAAGAACTAAGAGGTATTTTAATTCTATTACAAACACGACAATTACATCTTTGTTAAATGACTAAACATAACTGCAAATTAGAGTGCCATAAAAAAACCAGACACATATTGGGTGAGGTGCTTATCCTGTTTCCAGACCCTTTACCCAGAATGGGTGAGGAAAAGAGCTGCATTAATTTAGAAGAAACATTATTACTAATTAGTCTGCTTCAGATAATTATAGCAGAATAGGGCTCTGGTTTAGCAACAGCAAAGTAGATCACATTTTTTCCTTATAAAGGTGAACTTCAAAATGTTTTGATAGACAGTAAAGGATGTTGATGTACTGTGTTAGTGGTTTACTCACACATGCAAGGAAAACTTAACACTGGTGACTATACTGGGAGAAAGAGAACGAGAAATTTACCAAAACCAGCGGGTTTGTGTGTTTGAAGTCTCTCAGAAATTTACTAAAACTGTCAGTTTTCTGTTTGGCAACTCTCAGAAATGCTGAAAGCCACGTTGGCCCATGTACCCTCACAGCTGACTGCTCTTCTCCCAGCTGGGAATGCACAACCTCATTCTTATAACCAGACACAGGAGAGAGGAACAGCTACGACTACAAAATTATCTAGAAGAATTTATTGACCCAACGATGATGCACACTCATTGTTTAACCTAAAAGACAGTCTGTAAAATCAGTTTGTCGTGAAGGTGGCACAGGTGGTCCAGACGGTCGGTGCCGCTCCGGGAGTGTTTACCTCGGAGACCACCCGCACCCAGCACCGCTCCGTCCTCGCCACCCACACGCCCCGTGCCGGCAGGACGGGCCTCCGCGGCTGCTTTTCTTGCTGTGCCCCCATTCCCTGCCGGGAGCCCTTCGGCGGGGAGGGAAGCTCCCGCGCACCTGAGAGCAGCGGGGCCGCGGTGCGCTGTGCGGAGCTCCCCGCCCTTCCCCATCCTCAGGCCCATGCCCATCCCCATCGCCGCCGGGCAGCGGTGCGCAGGTAGCGGTGCCCCGCAGCTGGGCGAGGAGCACCGCGCCTCACCTCCCACCTCCCCGCACCTCGCCCTGTCCGGGCGCGCGTACCTGGCGCGGGGGAGATGCATCGTCTTAAACAGACACCTTTCCTTTCTCGCCAGCGGCCAACACAGCGCGGGGAGAGCGGGACCCGCGGGCTGAGCCTCGCTCTGCCCCAGATGCCCCCGCGGGACCCCCGCGCCGCCGCCCTGTCCGCGCCCGGCGCTCACTCTCACTCCTCACTCACCTCCGCCGCCGCCGCGCGGCCCGGCCAGAGCAGGGCAAGCAGCAGCACCGGCGCCAGGCGACCCGGGNGAGGGGACAGGGGCCGGGGCTGGCCAGGGCGGGGCCACCTCCTCCTCCCCTCTTCTCTTCCCCCCTGTGCCTCCTGCCTTGGGCTCCGCTGGCAGCCGCTGGCCGTCCGTCCGTCTGGCCGTCCTCAGCGGGCATGGAGTGAGCGAGGTGTCGGGGGCTTTCCCGCCTGGGAGCCGAGGTGAGCGCGGCGGGCGGCGGCACCTGGCGCTCCTCGGGGCGGGGCGGGCAGCGCGCTGAGGGGCAGCCCCGTCCCGGCCCAGCCGCAGGTGTCCCGGGGAGCCGGGCTGGCTCCGTCCTCCACCCGCGCCGCCGGGAGGGCGCAGGTGGCAGGCACCGCCCGAGCGGCCGTGGGGACGGGGATGGGGACAGGGACGAGGATGGGGACTGGGACGAGGATGGGGATTGGGAGCGGGACCCTCCCGGGGCAGCCCCGGGAGCAGCTCGAACAAGGCACGGCTCGCCCGGAGCGGGGTGGGCTGTGGCGCCCCGGCGGAGATAAGGGGTCGGTAAAAGTTCGGACGAGGCAGCACCGGGAAGGGCTGGCGGCAGCCGGGCCCGCAGCGCCATCCCACCCCTGCCGGGGTGCTCCGGGCCGAGTGTTATCCTTTCGGCTACGCTTTCCTCTCTCTCAGACGTTTTCTTAATGAGTCAGCGGAGACCAAGAAGTCCCAGAAGGGACACAATGCTGCCCCACTGAATAAATGGAAATCAGAGAGAAGGGTTTCTTTCCAGGCTTTCTGTGTAGTTTAGTATGATATAAAGCTTTTGTGAATGGAATTGGGATTTGTGAAGCGTTGGCGATGTGTGAAGTTTGTCACATTTATGCTATTGACATAAGTAGTGCATGGTCAAGGTAAAAATCTCAGCAAATAAAGTGCTGTTCTGACATAGTGCAAACTTAGAAAGTATGTTGGCAGCTCCAGCCACAGCAGCCTTACCTTCTCCGTAGTGCTCATGGATGCTGTACAGGAATCTCATGTTACAGGTTTTATTAAGGACTAGAAGTGATACAGAAAAAGCAACAGTATAACATATGTATATAACTCTAGGAGGACTCGTGAAATGCAAACATAAAGACTTTCATAAAAACTAAAAGAGCAGAAAGCTAACCACAGAGCTTCGTAAAACAGCTTTGCATACACGCATGGAGTAGAGCTGGATCTCCTTCTAGTAGACAGTCTTGTCAGGCCCCCAGGAAATCAGCTGTGAAAGCTCATTAGTAGAGGTTACTTTCCCCTAAAGTTTGGTACTACCAGTAAGAACACACCTCTGGGAGAGCAGAGCACCATGGTCAGTGTCAAAGAACTTGTACACAGAACCATGTTAACAACTTGGCTCTAAAATATCCAGCATCTGAGAGAGCAGGCTGGTATAGACAGCAAGGTATAGAGAGAAAGGGGGGGGAAGGGGGAAACCCATGTTTTCAAGGCAGATTGATGATGACCATGTAGAGGAAATCGTATTTGAGGGATAAACCCACTAAATGACACATTTTATTTGTCAGATTTCTACATCTGTTGACTTTAACTGTGCTACATTTTTTAGACAAGAATGCTCTAATAAAGACAAAAAATGAGGTCTACAGTTGTTTATAAGCCAAAAGCACTTATAAATTGTAAGCATCTAAATCCCTCACTGGAATTCAACATTAGAAAACCTAGTGTTAGACAGAAGGTAGCAGACATTTATACAAAAGTAAAACCAAAAGGTGCAGGGTTCTGTGAGACAATGAAGTCAGAGACTACAGTGAAAGAGTGGTCAGTCCTCAGAAATGATGCCAGTTTCAGTGCAGAATGAACAGCATGACTGTCACTGAGTAGAGAAGGTAGCACTCAAAAGGAGAGCTCCTGAATACAAGGTCAACAATTATAGTGACAAACAGAAGAAAGCAGGCAGACCACTGTTAGGGGCAATAAATGAACTCATGAAGAATACTGAGTCAATGAAACATTGCTCTAATAGAGAGATAGTGAGTCAATTTTAAAAATATGAAAACCTTGTGAGGAAATTTTATCGTCTTTTGAATTAAGTAATTGGGGTAACTGTTGTGATTGCTTCAAAATATAAAACATGAGATCGATATATCACTTCAATCTAAATAACACTTTGTAGTCCTTGTATTATTGTATTAGCTACAGAGCACTTCAACTTGTTTGGAAAATGATGGGGCTTTGATAGCCATGAAAAAATAACAAGCAGAGAAGTGCAAGTCTTTCACTCATGCACTAAGTATTGTTTCAAACTGTGTCAGTGGTTTGGATCAAAGTGGATTTTAATTTGAAAATAAAATTTCATTGCTAATACAAAGCAAACATACCAAATATAATCTCCTTCTTAATTTTCAGAAGTTTTTTGGATAATTAAATAATGAGATGGATACTGGTCCACAGGAACACATTTCTACAAGGTTTAACACTTTATGACTGGCTTGGATTTTCCATTTGAGGCAAACCATTCCTGCAGTATTGTATTGCCTCATGATTTTACCTACATTGTTTATATTTTTAATGTAAAAAAACCAGTGAGGTAGCAATGCTACTGGAATACTATTTTATTATTAGGGATGCTGTTATTTTCTTTTTCTTACAGATGGGGAACTGGGGCACAGAAAGAGACTAAGAATTTGGCAGATGAATGGAGTACTGTACAATACATCCAGAGTATGATCTTGCAGCATGGGTTGGTTGCCTTTAGGCTATTTATTCATCAGTCAGTGCACAGTAGCTTGCAAAGTCTCTTCTTTGTACTGTGGGATTTAGATATACTGTGCATACACACAGGAGTCAATATTATTTAGAGATTAGTTCTGGTTAGAAAGATGCCACACTATCCAAATAATAGAAAGCAAAACAGTAATGTTTCAGGAACTGTACACTCATTTGTTTAACAAAGCAAACACAGCTGCCACTTGAACAGCTATCAGAGAGTGGCCAGTTTGCTGCAGTTCACATCCTTGCTCCCTTCTCAGAAACTGATGGTCTTTGCTTCCTCAGGAGACTTCTCAAAGGAAGTGAACCCCTGTCTATTCACTCTAGTCAGTGTTCAGTCTCCTCAAAACTACCTCCCCACATTTGGAAGACTAAAAACCAGAAGCCTGTAATAATCTGTGCTAACCTCTTAAGCCTCTTAAACCCTCAGTTTGAAATAACCAGTGTGAATGGTTTGCCAGATGTGCCTTATTACAAAGGATTACAGCTTTTTTTTTCTTTTTGGGGGGATATAAAGATATGCACAAGCTGGCCATTTCTCTGGACTTGTGAAGCTTGAGCTCACAAAAAGGTTGGAGCAACACATTTGTGCATAAAACCGCACATATGCTGTTGGACCTGAACCATAGGTCACAGATGCACTGTGCAGTTAATTTATGTATGCAAAATTTGACTGTGTGGGACTTTAGAGGCTACTGGTCAGTCCTGCATGTAGGACTGGCAGCTTCCTAAATCCTGGCAAAAGCTGTGGATAAAATGTACTAAAAGTAAAGTGAAACACCTCTAGGTAATGTTTCCAATGGTTGTCATCTATCCATGCATGTGTGTAGAACTCTTGAGCTGAAAATGCATATGGCTTATTCTGCATTCAGAGTAGTCCTCCTTTGCTCAGATGCTCATAGACTGGTCCAGCCCAGTTTGCAAATGATACTGGTGCTAAGTCTAGCCTTTAAACTATAGCAAATATTTTCTTGATTTTTTTTAAGTTCATTTAGTTTTTTACTGTAGATGAGTGTTGCATCTTTTGTTTTAATGCCTTTAAGTAAAATGGTGGCTATGATAGCTTTTTAAGAAATGATAATGCAAGATGCTCTTTGTTCATTATTTTAAATACTGAATGAAGACTATCTCTTTTCTAGGCTGAAAGCTTGTACCCTTTTTTATGTTGATCTCTAATTTCTCACATGGTCACCTTGAAATAATTAGTTGCTGATAAAATAAAATGCAGTCTGAATAGGAATAACATAATGTAGTGCCAACACAAAGATGTGTAGTGTGACATATACAAATGATGAAGATTTAGTTTAGGTTATCTAGTAAATATTTGTGTTTGTATATTGGATGTATATTTTAACAAACAGGTTCAGAGTGGAAAACAACACCACTATGGAACAGTGCATATAGACCATCCACAAACAGAAGGAAAGAGAAGACCTGGTGTTTAAAGGAAAAAAAAGTGCTGCATATACAGATCCTCAATCAGTGTGAATGGCATTAACAAAGGATTCATTTGAACGGATTAAGTGGCTTATTACAGCTGCCTGGTGAGTTTTACAGATCACTAAATTTTTTAACCAGACTCACTGAGATATATTCTTAGCTATCAATTTAATATTAATAACAAATCAGCAGTTAAATAATTTGTAGCCTGTAATAAATTTGATAAGCGTAGATGATAATTTATTGTATTTGAGTTTGCTTGCTGATCTGTAAGTTTATACCATTTAAATTTCAGGCTCTTCACTTTTTAAACAGTAGGAAACAGGAACTATAATTCTATTTTAAGAGGAAAGATATCCCTACATTCTAGTAATGAACATGTTTGGAGAAGAAAAAGTAATTACCAATTGAAGTCTGCAGGTCTGTCCCAAAATAGTTTGTTATGTTAATATGCCTGACCTCTCTCCAGTGTCTTTTCCACATTTATTTGGGTTGTGCAAACCCAGACTGCTTGTTATTCAGGTGCTCCCCACCGTAGCAGCCTTCTCTCCCAGCCATCTCTCTGAGGTAGCTCTTTTTTCTTCATTATTTGTGACTGACTTACCTCTAACAGTCTCTGCTGATTTGAGTCCATAGTAGGCAAGGTCTGCCTGGCTTCAGGAGGCAGGGACTTTGAAATGCCAGGGAATCAGGCAAACACATGCTTGCTGTGTGTGACTGGAAAGAAGGCAGGCTGCAGCACCATGTATCAAGAACAGCACCACCAGATTTCTGTTTCACTTTTGCAAGGCTTCATTAAAACTTGCTGTTTTCTTAAGTGAAAAATAACTCATACCTGGCCAACTTTGATATGGGGAAAGTGTTTACAGAGGCTGCCTGCAAGTTCAGAAGGTGAGAAGCAAAAATGAGCTTAAATTAGTAACAATCACAGAACAAACCAATGCTATTATCTGCTACCTGGTTGAAGTGTTTCTGTGAAGTTAAATCCTTTCTACACAAACTTACTTGATGCATCAAAGGATGAACCACTGGCATGCATGAGATTTCTCCACTATTTACTGATGTAGCTGATCATCTGAAAGTCTCACTTGGTTTGGTCCTTTGTTTCTTATTTAGCAAGGGACAATATGAGCTTCTCTCTTCAGCTACTACAAATGATTTGCCTAAATATGTTGTTTCAGTAAAATCTGTGTATTTGAAAGCAAGTATTAGGAAACATAAGTGTAAAAAGTATATAGAGTAAATGTAGATAAATGGCTAAAACATGTAAAAAATTTCAGTATTGAATTTATCAGTATATATCAGTGCATATACAGGTTATATTATTTCCAGTTTGAATCTATGAATAATTAATAATCAGAGAGAGTAATCAGTTTGCTGGCACAGTTGTCAGTTCTCAAAAGAGTTAATCATATGACTAACTTAGGCAAAATATATTTTGATCTCAGGATTTGAGATCATATATTTGACATATATAGCATGTGTTGACCATTTCTTGATGCTGTGTATCCCTTATAAAAATACTATATAATCACCCCAAGCAGGACTTAATCATGTCTACACACTCCTCACTTTCTACACGCTAAATTTTTGTGAAGGCTTGATGTTGCAAGTTTCATTTCAATTTTGTTTTCTTCTTTTAAATCAGGTGGCTGCTGATTGCTTTTTCAGCACAAGAAGTTGATGGGGTAAGTGACATTGATGTTTCCTTTAGAAAGGGGAGAGACAGGATGCTACAGTTCAAAGAAGTAACACTATATAGACCAAAATCTATAGTTCTGTGGTAAAACTGTAACTTTTCTTTCAGTATTTCTGCAGTTCTAGCTTTCCTTTCTGTGCCTGTTGCTTGGCTTAACTACTTTGTAATTTTCTCCTTTGGATTCTCCTAAATTCTAATTCTGGCATCTTTAGATGCTTTTGGAAAGCTGCGTGTTAAAAAACCTCTCTTGTGCATTAAGTGTGTCTCCCTCCTCATGCAGTGCCTTTGATGGCTCTGCATTGTGACACGTCACTCCAGCTTTCCAGCTCTGCTCTGTATGTTAGCCTAGATCTTAAACTGGCTTCCCTGGACATTCCCATCTCTTGAAGCCAAAATTGCACTTACAATATATTTATATTCCTCTCTGTACTGGCCTTCATATTAACCTTATGTTTGCAATGTCCTCACTGAAACTTCTTTCCAGTCCATCCTATTTGATTTTTTCAAATATTTAAAAGCACTTTTTTTTAATTTTGTATTTCCAAAGTCATCCCTTTTTAGTTGAACTCTTGAAAATGGATTTTTTTTTAATAAATATGTTCAATTAGAACAAAGAGTAACAGCTTACATTCCATTGGCATTCCAGGAGTGGAAAGTTTTTAATAACTAGAGACTAGTGTGGAGTAGATTAGTAATTTCATGAGAAATCCAGTGTGTGAAAGAGAAGTAGTCTGTGAGAGAGACCATCATACCCTCTTGTTTAGGAGTTTAGGTGTTCCAGATAATCTAAAAATGTTATAGATAGAAAGAACAGAATTTTCCCCCCTTATCTAATATTTGTCAGTGTTTTCTCCTTGAAACACTGAAGTATGAACCTATAGTGTTCTGTTGGGTATTAAAACCAGTAACAACACAATGTTGACCTTGATAATAATGAAAATCTACACTGAGCAAATATTTTTGTTATCACTATTTATTTGTTTGCCTACATTATTCTTAAATCTTTTAACTCCTTGTTATGCTGAAAAAATGATGTTATTTAGTGGACATTTCAACCATCTATGTGAGTTTATAAGTGCATATGGTGTGTGTAACTGGTATATGTTTGTTACTACATTTTGGGAAATAGAAAAGAATTATGAAATTGTGTTCACTTACCACACAATAAATCTGCTGAATTTATTTTTTGTTGTGTTTTAGTTTCTCCTTGAACATGCTTTTCTTTCCTCATTTGCATTTTGATGAAACAAAGTATTCACCTATTTGCTACTACGAGGATAATGACAGAAATTTTTAATGCAAAAAATAAGTAAATTAACAGTAGGCAATATATAATTACACCATTCACATACTTCTTATTTCATTTAATAAACAAGAATTAAATGCAAGGCTCTATGCTGAGTGAGCTTCTTGCTCCTTCAGCTTGTTTTGCCTTTTAGGATTTCTTTGTAAACAATCTCCTAACATTTCACATTATTACAAATTAAATGCTGACTGTTAAAAATTCTATCTAGGTGCAGCCTGTTGCTTACATTGTATTTGGTTGTAATAGTGTTATGTAACATAACTTGTAATTAATTTCTTTCACCTTCTACAGCAACAGTAATAAGTTTTACCTATTGCTTCTCCCTTGCCAGTATGTTTATGCTGATGAGAGGTCCAAGAAAGTTAGGAGGAATTTAAATATAGTATTGATGTGTACATTCTATTAAGCAAGCATTAGCAAAGTTTCATATGTGTCAAGCTGAAGATCTACACAATATTCAGATGTTTGCTCCTATGCCAAGTTTCTACATCAGAAGGAAATTGCCCTGTGAGTATGCAAGGATAGACAAATTTTTTTCCTGAAAATCATCTAATTAACTAGTATGTCCAGTTGACAGTGCTTGATGAAGTGGTTGTTTTCTGTTGCATATTGATAAATTCACAAACTTTAAATTTTTAGGGAGGATATGCATATATTGACCCATGTGGGGGACAGGATTGTTCAGTTTGCCGGTGCTTTCCAGAAAAAGGATCAAGGGTAAGTGATTATTAGAACTAATGCTAATTACTGTTGTAAATACCATTCATTTTGTCCACATTGCTGTTCCTGAAAACCAACATAGTTGACATAAATCAATAAATCAGTATTCAGACAGAGACACATCTGACTATAGCAAACTGGCTTAATTCTCTGACTGATATAAGTACAGCTATCATCAAAGAAAGTTCAGGCTTGTAATAATCATGGCACCTTTTTTTGTGTTACAGGTTCTTTGGGATCAATTTAGTAGTTAGACAAATGTAATTCTGAATCTATGTTGTTTAGAAATGTGTGTTTGTTTTCTACTAAGATGTTGATTAAAAGAGAATATCTATGCCATTCATTAGTTTCCTGAGAATGTAGTTATTTCTTATTTGGGTTAGGTGACTCTAGGAAAGTTTGCAGACTTTTTATTTTACTCATTTAATATAGTAAGTATAAAAAAAAAATCCCAATTGTCTTTGTCTTCTAAAGAATTATAAACCATTGAATGAAGCCAAGCCATTTTCATGTTACATGCTAAAATTAGTAACTGTGCATGCTGCTAATTGTTAATTGAAATAAGGCACAGTGATGATTAGTTCATCTCTGCTGTTCTTTCTCAAAATATGCATCTATATAGAGATAGCAAACAATTTAAACATTGTATGAGGAAAAAACTTATATATATACATGTCCTGATTAGTGATCAACTGAAAAATTGTCAGCAATAGAAATTGCTTTCTATCAAAGTCCTAATGTTTGGATTTAGAAAACCTGAATATGGTGGATCAATTTTAGAAGAGTTGTGTGCCCCATTTGTTTGTGCACCACCCGAGTGGCCAGAAAAGCAAGAGACACCTTGTTCTTCCTGTGCTTCTGCAGCTGGCTGCACACTTTGCTGTGTCATGATCACTGCCCTGGTGTCCTTGGAGCCTATTCTAATCCTCCAGGATTATGTCTACATGAAAGTCCCCCATACTGTAGGATTTCAATAATAGAGGCCTAGGATGGGTATATCTCTGTAACATTGTGTTAACAAAAGGGCATCCCAGGGAAAGTATTTTGACTAGTGCCATTGCAGTGCCTCTCAGAGCTACTGAGTAGACTGTTTTGGGTGCCAAAATCCTGATCTGAAGTGCCATTAATAAACAGCTGACTGAAATTAGAGGAAATTCCTTGATTCTGGTTCTCTCTCAGTAGCCTTGAAGTTCTGAATTACATGCCTATAATCATTGAATAATAAATACTCCCTGCAGTTGTTATGGCTCTTTCCTAAGCTGTCCTCCCCATCACAGGTGAACTGAACTATGATTCATGCATTTGCAGTTAGTTTTCTAAATATCTCCAAGGATCTGGACTTAAGAGCTAAATGGAAGTGTAATAAACATTTCAAAATAAATTCAATGTCATTATACAAATATAAGTCTACAAATTGTAGCATTTTCTGAAACAGCTCTGAAATAAGGTCATACAGGTACACTGATGGGTAATGGATAAAGTGTCTTTGGAGAGCTTCTGTATCTGTAATTTTTTTAATTCTCTCAACTGAGATAACTCTGCGCCATAAACAGATTTGCACTCCTATTCATTAGCAAGAAATCACTGTAGAAAACATTCCAGTCACTCCTGCTGGTAGTGTATCATTAGAGTTGTTCCCATCACAGTGAAATTTTGATTCCTGTTTAATTGGGTTTACAGTCTTGTTGGCCTTAGTTTTACATTATACTATTTATTTTTTGATCTCATGTCGCGACTCAAAAGGACTCTTTCTTTCATAGGACACCATTAAATGTGCTGTTAAATCACTGTGTGCTACTATATCTATTTATTAAAGAACTGTAGAACAGATAAATGAGAGCAATGCATCAATAGCGAAAGTACACCTGCCAGTAAGTGTTCTACATGATGCTGAGTGCCAGCCTGGAACAACTGAGACTTCTGCCTCTTCTTTCCCAGTCAAGATATATGGTCTTCCAGTAGGCAGTAGAAGTCAATGTTTGCACTTAGAGGTAAACAGCAACTTCATTGGTTTAGATTTTTTCCTCCTCTTTATTTTTGTTGTGCCATAAAGTCTGTGATTTTAATTTTCATTACAGTGAAACCTTTCCACTATTTTCTCCTCTTTTTCTAACTTGGGAAGTTGTTTTTTCCTAGATAACTCCTGCAGTGTTGTATCACAGGCTTCCAAAAATGCTGGCTGCTCTAACAGAATTCAGATAGTTTAAAAAAATGTTTGCAGTTAGCACTGACCAATTGTAAACCTGTCCTGTGCTGACCCCAGAGTTTGATCCCATTCAATTCCTTTGGCTTTGTTTATAGCGTTAAGTAGATTTAGAAAGTAAGCAACTATTCATGACCCAACCTGATCTGGCTTCTGTGAGATCATGTGAAATGCCTGGACCAAAGTGAATAATAAATATAACTCAGCAGGACCAATGCTCGTTCTTTTGCAGATGAAGCAAGAGGCTTATTTTTGGCCTAGTGTAGGGGAGAATATAGCAAAGAGAAACCTGAGGGGAAGGTCTCACACTTTCTGCCATTTTGGATATCAGGAGTAAGCATCCCCAGGAGATGCTGAGTCAGTTGGCTGTCACAGGTGAGTTAGAAAGTCAGCTGCTCTCAGGCAGTCCCTGCAGGGCAAGGGACAAGAATGAGGACACTCCTGTGCAGTGGGTCAGTCCTCTGGCATTGCTTCTCTTGTAACATCTCCCCAGTGGATTTTAGGATTGTCAGATTTTGCTAGCAGATCCCCTGGGCTATCTGAGTGGGATTTACAGCACGGTGTAAACCTATTCAAAATGCACTAACTGTGAAACTGTGCAAATTCCGTCTCTTTTGGGGAGTAAGAGGCATTTATCAAATCACACTTCTTTGCATGTCAGCCTGTCATTCACAGGGAATATCCAGTACTTGTATTTAAATTTTCCAGTTGCACACTCAAGAAATAATTATGTAAAATTCATCTATTTGATCTCAAGTACATGATCTTAGTTGAATCCACTATCAGAGCTGTATACACAGTAGCATGTGAGGAAATCCAGATTTCTACTACTATTTGCCTCATACTTGATAATTTTTTCCCTGTATGTTACCTATGGTAAGTTTTAAAATAGAAGATTCCTGAGACCAGCTATACATTTCTGTAGTATTTCTAATGCATTTCACTGACATTCCCAGAGAACCTTAAAAAAACAGTTCCAGACAAATGAGATCCCTAACTCTACATCTGAAGTAGACCACACATTTTTTTGATATGAGGCACAGGAGTAGACAGTTGTCTTGTTCCAGAAGTCAGGATTTGAACCAGTAAGCAATGGAGTCCACTTACCAGAATGTGGAATAGGAATAGGATCACTCCAGTCCCCTCATGTTAAGGTCCCTTAGAGGTTGTTCTAGGTCCAGCTACAGCATCTGTAAATTAGCATTTTTCATATGAGACATTTTTCCAAATTTCTCAAAAGTTTTTATCTTGTTAAGTTATCCCTCCTTTTGTTCTTGAGCATCTTTATTTTCTTAATACTTTTAGTTCCCCTGTTCTACCATACTAAAAATACTGGGTTTCTCTGTTGCTGCAGACTGCCAAGATTTTCCACATCAGGCAAGATAAAACTCTACAAAATCATTCCTTTATTACAGACTTGAATCAACCAAAATTTGCCAATTTGTGACTTGTTTCAATAAAATGGTTCAGAGCAAAACTCAATTTACTTTTATTAGCTAATCTGATGTTAATTATTTGTGGTCTACAATGCTCTATCTGTAGCTCTCTGCTTTCAACCATTAACAGAGTTTCGGTGCCAAATTATCATTTGTTCAGTTTGTTTAACACAATAGTGACACCCACTGGCTTATTGGATAGTTTTTCTTTCCATAGTCCCGCAGGGTTAAAACACAAAACAAAGTACATTGTGAATAATGTTTCCAGCACTTCATTGTGATTTGTTGTGCTTCTGTGAAGTATCACTTTGAATCCTATGCTGCATCATCAGTTATTACATTCCTGTGTCATATTAGACCATTGAAAAAGATGATAAAAAGTCACCAAATTTTCCAGTAGTTTGCAACATGATTCAGATGCTTTTTATAGGAAAGATGGAGAGAGACTATTTACAAGACCATTTAGTGACAGGGCCAGGGGGAATGGCTTCAGACTGAAAGAGTGTAGGTATAGATTAGATACTGGGAAGAAATTCTTTACTGTAGGAGTGGTGAGGCACTGGAAGAGGTTGCCCACAGAAGTTGTGAATGTCCCATCCCTGGAAGCCTTCAAAACCAGGCCAGGTGGGGCTTTGAGTAACCTGGTCTAGGGGAAGTTGTTCTTGTCCATGGCAGAGGGGTTGGAACAAGATGATCTTTAAGGTCCCTCCCAACCCAAACAATTCTATTATTCTATCAAAAGTCAAGCTTTAACAGTTACTATTGCATTAAGATGGCTCAAAATCTATGAGAAAGAGATTATCTAATTTGCTCTATTAAGGACAAGAGAGTGGATTTACTGTCAAGTTGTGTGATTTCTCAGATTTATTTCATCTTGATCAAGTTCATGTTTAGAAGAGAGGTTTTTTATGGAGCCTTGACTTACAGTAACATTGGGGTTGGTCCCAGTCATACCCACTGACAGGGAGGAGTGGAATCTTCCCAGGATGGACACCCCTCCAAGCCCTGGAAGCTGTGGCTTTGCTGTGTCGTAGACAGGCTCTTCAAAAATGGGAGAGGACATGGGTGGAGCTTAGAGTAGCAGCAGCTGTGCCCACCTCACTAAGCAATCACAAACCAAAACATCGGTCTTCAAATGCCATTGTGAGCACTCCTCTCTTGCCCACAGACTGCTTTACTTTCCTCCCTTTTTCTGCTCCTGGTGAAATAAGAAAGGCTGGTCACAAGCCAGAGCCCAGTGCAGAATGAAAAGAGGTGTTGTGTTATTTGCCTACACTCTGATTGTATGGAATTGCTGAGCATTGCCATTTTTGTCCTTATCAACAGAGGTAAGTGCATTTCCCATCTCACTGGGACATCCCCATAGCCTGTAACACAGGTTACCATCCTAACTGAAGGTGAAAACTGGGCTTCTTCTGACTTTGTTGATAATGAGAAGCACAACAGAATTCACTCTAATAGCATGAACCATTTTTTGTATTTCCAATTAAGACTCCTTTATAACATTGTGCTTTCAGACAGTTAAGTCTCAGGGCTCTCTAAAAATTGGATGCTCCTCAGTCTCAGGCATCCAAAAAAAGTAATGCCTAATAACCTTGGCCATTGCCGTTTCCAAACAATATTCAATGTTTTGTTGTATGATCCTGAAGTATTTGCAGTCTTAGTTTTAAGAAACATACTTAATTAAAAAAAAATACAACTTTGTTTTGCCAAAAGTAAATTTCTTACTGCAGGTCAAACCCAGGATATGCTAAAATAACAGACCGTAGTCTTGGCATGGGTAGTTCCTGACCTAGACAATTAACAAGGCATTGAAATCCTAAAGGAATTTATTGGCATCAGATGGCAGAGCAGGCATAATATTCTGTTCATTTTAACTGAGCTAATTTGTCATTTCCACATGAGCATGACTACCTTCATCCTCTTTATTTGTACAGCTGTCCTGAGACTGTAATGCTGTGTAGTCAGATTGGATGGGCACAAATAATGGATGTGATAATAGATGTTATGACATGGTATCAGTTTGGTCTTAACAAAGCTCCCAGTCATTATCAGTGTTTGAGCTGAAAGAAAGAGAGACAATCCACCAGCTTCACATGGCATGCTAAAGTTGTATCAGCTGCCAAAGCTATTGTGAATTCTGGATTCAGTGACTCTGTTTTATGACTTCACTACCTTCTACTGAAGACATAAACCGTGGAGTCAATTAAATTCACAGGGCAGCAGCAAACAAAGATATTTTATCAGCCTAAGGGACTACCTGTCCTGGAAGTGTTTGTTGGTTAATTATGATAGACAACTACCACAGAACGCATACAGTGTCTCAACTTTTTTCTGAGTTCCATGAAAATCATCTTTCTTCAAGTGCCCAAAGGATATAACATGATTTGAAAATTTTCTCTTTCAACACTTGAATGCAAAGCATATTCACTGTATATTGAAAACACCAAAGTTGCTGCAGAAACTTGTTGCCAACAAAATGCATTAAGAGAAAGGCATTAGAACATTATTCAGTAGCATCTTATGCTTTTTTTTTTCTCCTGCTGATAAGTGTTGCATTTTGCACAATAATAGCTGGTTGAGAGTACTAAAAAACCCATACCCACTTCCAGTAGAGTTAATGGTTCAGATTGGTATTTTATTACAAGTCTCATTTATTTCACTTATACTCTAAATTATGCTTTACTTAAAATGGTTGTCAAGTCTTTTTTTAAATCAAGTATTTAAAGGGCATAATGGCTGCTTTAAGAGTACTTCAATGAATAAATTCAGTTTTCTAACAGAGGATGTGCAAGGCAGTGCCAGTAGACAGGCTGCAATTGTTCATGCAAGCAAATGCTCAGATTAAACACCCAGAATCCTGACTATCCATTAACTATTAAAAAGCATGCAGAATCTTCAGCTTTTAATACTGGTAGCCCCTAATTTTCATAATACTTTACACTGCTCAAATTATGGTATGAAGAAAATTGTACCTGTTGTGAAGAAAACATGCTGAGTCTGCCTCGAGTTTTTTCCAATGACTTCAATGGAAGCAGGATCAAGGTTGAAATGAGATGAGCCAGTAAATATAAATGAAACATGAGTTGTATGAAGATACTTTTTCAGGTAGTCCTCATTTCTAAGTGTAGGATTCTTCTTGTCTCTGGACTAAGTTCTGTTCATAGCTTAAAGGCCAGTGGTCATTCAGTCCTGCTTCCACTATGGCATAAACCTGTAATATGTTCCTGTCCAAACATGTGCTAAATTACCTTCTCTGTTTCTTTGCTGATTTGATTGAATGATGAATGCCATCCATTTCTTCACTTCATGTCTAAGTGTCAAATCCCACTGATTTTAAAAGACAAATAGAAAATAAATAAAAATAAGAAGTGTAGGTCCCTGCTTGTAATTCAGAAGGTAAGAAGTATGTTCAGACTGATGCAGTCTGCTGAAACGTTTACACTGAGAAACAAGCATTGAGTTCTTTTGCTCCCTGAAGCTACATATCTGCTTGCAATCATCTTTCATTTCTGTCATGTTTTTTCCTTCAATCCATTCATGGAAATAAGCATATGGTCTGTTATTTCTGTGAACACTGAAATATCTTTTACTGCCCTCAAGTGGTCCTAAAGTCACATATTTTTCTCAGGAATGCACAAGGCTCCATTTTGCTCTCTTTTTTAATAATATGGTATAATTAATTGATGAATTCTGAAAAGAAATCAACACACTCTTCAATTTGGAAACAGAACAAGTTATAGTTAAACAAAGATAATACAGAATGAAAAAGATGAGTAAGAGAAATAAAGACCTATAAATATTTAGATTTTGTAGGGTGGAAATGTAGGCAGATCACATGGGAAGTCTGATTAGGAAGTTTGCTTTATTCAGCACTTTGAATTTATGATGGCATAGTTGTTTAGAAGCACAGAACAAAACCTGCAACAAAACTGCAACAAACCCAGAGCAAAGCTATAGACTGAAAAATTCAGTTAGCATGGGAAGTAATTATACTTCAGATGAATATTTATTGCCTTAGAAAAGTTAATAGAAATCCGTGGAGATGGTCTGTAGGTAATGTAGGTACAGATACTCAATTTAGAGCCACTTATAGATAAATGACATTCTGCAACCTCCAAAACCATTTTAACACAGTCTATTAAAATTTATACTTTCTGTAAATATGTTGGCTAATAACTATCATTTTTTCCTGCAGGAAACTTCACAACTTTTAAATAAGGCATTAAGATTTGAGAGTGATGGTGGAAAACATGAGCTAAGAAAACTTCAGATAGTTATCATATCTTGACTTACAAGAAAGAGGGAGCTAATTGTGTATGAAGTCCCTTTGTCTAAAATGATTCCTCCTTTCTCTGATGGGAAAACACAATGCTCTGCTCAGTGTACTCTTAGGCTTGCAAAAGGTGATACTTAAATTGGTAGAGCCAGAAAGACTTGTGGTTTATCCCAGGTGCCTCAGAGAGGTGGTCTTGGAGACCTGATAAAGATGAAAAGAAGTTGTTAAATTTGAAGGTCACGTTCCTATAGCATGTAATGCATGGAACAGTTCTGCAGGGTGTACAGCAAGCTGTTCTGAATCATGAGTATTTATAGATTGTAAGCATTTTTATCCATACAGTCATCTCTGAATTGCTGCCTGCCGTGAGGTTTGCAGCAGTACTCACTTCTTTGGCCTCTTTTCAGGGTCAGCCTGGTGAGCTGGGAGCTCAAGGTCCGATTGGGTCCTTGGGATATACAGGACCAGCTGGTCTGCCAGGGGAAAAAGGACAGAGAGGTGAGAATGGGCAGCCTGGGCCAGCTGGAGAAAAAGGTGATAAGGTAGGAAACCCCACACACTGCTCTTTGAGGTGTATACACTGTGTAATGTTAAATGTTGACAAGTGAAGCAGAATGACCAAAAAGCATTTGCCAAACTTGCTCACATAAAATTCTCACTGAAATTAATTACAGTGTTCTTCAAAATATATTTTAGGAGACTTTTTGCTGTGGTTTTAAAAATTAGAATTGTCAGAAGACATAAGATGAAACACCCTTAGTCTGATTGTTACATACCATGCCATTCTCCTTAACCTCAAATAAATGTGAAATAAATGTGGAGCTGGAGGGAGCAATATGGTGCTTCTAAAAGTGCTGCACTAAACAGAATTTTATTACCACTTACAGAGTATAAATTGTAGTTCAGATTCAAATCTTTCATAGCTGTACAATCCCCATGCTTGACTCCTAAATTATTTTTAATGGTCTAATTCCACTGATCTCAGAGGATGACTGAAATCACTATGAAATCACGAACCACCTGAAAATGTAGATGCTATAAATAAAAACTGTGCTGCTGGTAATATCAAAACAGGAGCAAGATTGTGAAATTATGCATAGAATTAGTTTATAAGTTACAGGCAACTTCCCCTTCTCTGTCATTTTATAATCTTAGGAGAATGAGTGTGTATGAGTGTACATTTGTCCTGTACTCTGTTACATGTGTAGCTATTGCCACTGCTCTTCTGCTAACCCATGTAAGTTTTTTCAGATATTTATTTCTGACAGTTACACCTTTTGATTCATATTTCAAACAAGACTGGTTTTTGTTTCTTGCTGTATAGTATCACATATTCTTGATTTTCCTTATTTTTAAGAGTTAATGACCTCGGCAACTTTGTTTTTCATGTTTTTAGGGCCCAACTGGAGTCCCAGGATTTCCTGGCTTAGATGGTGTTCCTGTATGTATTAAATGAATATTGCTTTATAAAAATTACAGTTATTAGAAAGTCATAGGAAGTCCTCTAAAAGAAAAATAGGCTCAATGAATTGTTTGGTTTTATACCTGTTGATATCACATCAACTACAGAATTACATGTTTTGTAAAAAATGCNTTGTATATATTTATACACAAATAATGTATATAAATTTTAATGTATATAAATTTGTATATATTTATATGCAAATAATGTATATAAATATATAAAAATATCTAAATATCTATATATATAATAACAGTAAACTGTTTAGTATTGGTAAAAAATTCCACAAATCCCAATGAGATAAGTACATAATTTTCATGCAGGGGTGGGGCAGTGAAGGCAGAGACAGCCCGAATTTACATAGCATGTATCAGTCTGGGATTAAAAGCAATGAGTTCATTCTCTCAGGGTCTGTAGCAGGCTGTAGTCTGCTTGATTCATTCTTAACACCTCTGGAAATATCTCAAATGTACTCAATATCTCAAATGATGTTTCTGTTTTCTATTCAGATGTTCTGATTTTCCCATGTAGCCCTTTTGCAGGAAAACTTAATCCATTAATTTTAGCCTGAATAGAGACTGCATAAACAAAGTGGGTCCTAAACATTTCTTCATAAGAATGTGATTATATATTTTTCTTATTGTCTTCCTCAGTGTGAAAATGGGTGTAGTGAAAGAGAAACATCTTAGACACAGGATTTTTCAAAAGGCTCTATCTATTAGACCTGGATTCCTATGCTGTTACCAGTTTCATACGAATCAAACAAAGTTAAAATGCTGAATTTTGAAAGTGAAAACAGAACCAAAAACTGAGTGGGTGTTGCAGCATCTGCTTGTCAGCTGTTCCCACTTGACAATGGGGCTGCCAGAATGTCTGTATAGTGTAGAGGCACAAAGAAAACAAAACAAAAAAACAAGTGTTCCCAAGAAATGTATATTCTCTTTATGAAAAATGTCAATTAAAAAAGTGTCCTCAAACTGGGATGAAGAATCTTAAGGACAGGAAGAAGTTAAAATCATCAAAAACATTTCAGGCAAATGACAAGGATACTTTCCTGATGATTTTTCAGAACCCCCACAAAAATAATTTTGGGAAAAAATTAATATTTGTCCCTTACAAAACCCATTTAATTATGTGGAAACAATTTTTTTCTCCAGTGGGAAGATCATTCCAAGAAAAATCTCACCGTTTGTATTGCAGTAGAACTAATTCTTACCTGGACACTGGTTAGTTCTTGCTAGGTTAGAAAAGTCACAATCTTTGCAAATACTCTGTGCCTGAGTCAAGCTGTGTCCTGTTTTCCCTTGTTTCAGCCCACCAATTCAAAAATGTGAGGCTGCCTGAAATGACTTTTTTTAGGGTTTTTTCAGCTTGTCTTTACAGACACAAAAAAAGATGGTTAGAGAGCAAAACTGCATTCTCTGAGAAGACAGCATGTTAACTTTTTGACTCAAGTGAGAGTTCAGTCTGGTCCCTTCAGTCAGTGCTGTCCCTGTTATATTTGCTATCCATTAAAATAAGCCCCAAACAAACAAAAAACTTATATAACTTTTTCTACACCCCTCCCCCCAAAAATTAAAATCCTACTGAGAATAGAAAGTATTTCTAATGCAAAGAGAATGGAACTGGGACCACTGTGAGATGTCCTCTGATTCAGATCTGAGACACTGGCTTCTGAACTGTTCTGTTCATTTAAAAAGTAATTTGCCACTTATCATGATGTACTTCTAACAAATATTAAACTCTTTCAGGGATTACCAGGAAGGGAAGGACCCAGAGGCAAGCATGGTTTAGATGGCTACAATGGCTCAAGGGGAGATCCAGGATTTCCAGGAGAAAACGGTTATATGGGACCAAGAGGTCCTTATGTACGTGAAAGGCTCTTCTGCCCTCCAGGAACACTGTACATGTGCATTCCCTCTCCATGCAAACAGCTCTGAAAATGAGAGGAGTTTTAGACTATGGCACTTCCTTTACACTGTACAGGATTCCCAGGCATTCTTACTCAGCTTAATGGGAGTGAAAGACACTGCCTGAACAGATTAAGTTTAAGCTTGAATGTGAAATAAATTCCTAAATCCTAGAAGTATATATGTGGCTACCTTGAGAGTTAAATCCTGCCTTGTGTCCCCACCAGAGCAACTATAATGTCATTGAAGTACAGCTGAGGAGGAGTAGCTTGAAACCATCATACGAATTCAACAGGACTTGAAATTTCTTAAGAGTCTTAATAGTAGGGACATTCATGAGATGAATTAGAAATAAGTGGAAGCTTCAATAAGTCTAAGTCCTGTTACACTCTAAGATTTTGTGCCACTTTTTACACATATCTATCCATGACTGCTCTGTGCACACCCAGTCTTGCCTAGGTGCTTATCTGTATATGTAGAGTGTCAAAATGTTTAAAATTAGCTCTTTAATACTTGTTTACTTTTGCTGTTAAAATGGAAAGCATTTTAAAATTGTTTAGCTGTGTTAGCAGTGCTCTAACGAAGATAAAACAGATGCATGTCAGTAAGGGACATAAATTACTGTAGCTCCAAAGTTTTGCTGAACAGGTGTAGTCCTCAGTCTGAGTTTTCATGGAAACAAGTTTTAGTTCTGAATGACTAACAGTTGATTTGTTGGTCTAAGGGCTTCTCTGAAATTTTCTAAGTAAAACAATAAAAACAACTGCAATTTTTAAAAAAAATCAAATATGTTTTATAGGAGCTAAAGAAGATGTTGAGGTCAGCCATTTAAAAAAGTGTGCAGAGGGTACCAGAATGAAAAGATATTAGCATGAATTATAGCAATTAGAATAAAATACAGTTTCAGTCTTATTACAGCATAAATTCTCCCAATTCAGGAGCACACTCTTTGGCAGGCCTAGAAACGTATTTGCAACCCACAAAAACTGGGAGACACAGCAGGCACGTAGCCTTGGACATGCATATTAAAATTCCAGTGGAAATTAATTTAGCTACCCAGAAAAAAAAAGGCATACTAACCGTATTTTGTTGTGTACAAGAATATTATTCCAACCTCTCTATGCAGATTGCCTATTTTGAAATCAATTTGTTCCACCGAGTACAAACTTGTCTCTACATGACAGCTAAGATTATGTTATTCTTATTTATAACATTGTCCTGTATAATTTAATCTAACACCATGTACATATTCATCAGCTTTACTTCTGTTACCTGCTTGGAAAAGAGAGTAGTTTCTATTTTCAAGGCCTTACCTAAGTCATGTAGAAGATAACAAACTGAACCTAACAAAGGTGTTTTATTACACCAGAGAGCACATATAACCAAAGATGAATATAAGTTTTGATTTGTTTAATGTGTTCCCTAGCAGCTGTTGTTTACCTCTCATCTGTATCCCATCCACTACAGCTATTATCTAGCTGCAGACAGCTGTAACTCTTCTTTTCATTGTATCATTCCATGGATAAGTACCTTCCCTCTTTCGTTCTGACTGCAGGATTTGATCAGCCAGTGTACTGTATCAGGACACCAGTACAGTTTTAAAGTGGTTAACACTGTCCTGTTTTATTGAAATCAATGTTTAAGTGGTTAACTTAGTTAAATTATATCCACTGCATTTGGATTTCAAATGAGAAAACTTCAGAAATAAGGTCTATATATATATCTGTTCTTCAGATATGCACATATCATGCTCTTAACCGTAAACTGAGCACTACAATTAAATTTTACAAAAGAAATCATCTGCTCCTGCTAAGTCAGAGTTTTTGAAGGTGCTCAAATTATCAAAGTTTGATAAAGGACCCTACAGCAAGTACAATGGGAACTTCATTTTTAAAAAAGCAGGACCCTTTAGGCATCAGATTTTTTTCATACACTGAAACATGTTTTCCAATAGATGGAAACACTGAATATTATGCATCTAATGCAGTCCATACTTTTATTTTTCTAACCGTATACACTATCACTGTAACTTCTACATCATATCATGAACTTTTGGAGAAGGCAGACTGCTGCTACTGAAAGCCACTGCCTCACTGAAAGGAAAGGTAGGCACAGTGATAAGACTTGATAAAGGCAAGATTTGTGAAGATTGGAGAATAATCAAGACCCAAGGGCAAAGAAGCACCTAAAAAGGCAGGAGCCCAGAAGCTGTGGGGAGTTGGTTTGCTCAGGTATGAGAAGGTAATTTTACTTTTAAGGGTCTTGATAGATGAAAGAACTGCAAAACAATCAGACATGATCCTAGTGATGTAGGGACACCAGAAAGCACAGCCTGAGGACACATCATTCAGTCTTCATGGAAATGTAGAGTATGAGTAAGTGGATCATGTTTGAAAAGACTTTTTTTCTTTAAAGGGAAATCCAGGGCAAAAAGGAGAAAAAGGAAATTCAGTGTATATTTCACATTTTGGAAAAGGACCTCCAGTAAGTATCTGATTACAAAGAAAAATCATATATTATAGGAATATATATATATGTTAAATGTATTTTTTCCATTTCTCCTATTTAATAGAGTTTAATGCAAAGAAAAGATTAAACCCACATATTTATCTGTAACAGATAGCTTGTGATCTTAATACCCACAACAAAGCTTGTGCTGACTTATTTGCTAAATGACTGTCATTACAGGGAGAGAGAGGTGATCCTGGCCCCCCTGGCATGCCTGTAAGTACACTCAGTGGGTTCTGTACCTACTTTTTGTCTTGAAGATCTTTAAAATTTTCCACCTTAGTATAGTAAGAAATACTGGTGTTTCTCCCTGCCTGCCTTAAATAGCAAAATTCCAGAATAAAGTCTAAGCAACATCGAGTCCCTCTAGTCTGCCCCATGGCCAGTTCATGGTGGCTGAAAAGGAGCAGAAATAGGTTGTACCCACCTGCATTAGCTGTGTACGGAGCAGTTCCTGCCCTGGTACTCCCAGTTTGCAGGATATTTTCATCATGATGCTCAAGATGCATAGAGATGTGACACCTTCTTCTACAGTATCTGGTGGATATCCCAGGAACATGTAGCACACTCCCACATTCTGGCCATAAAAACATGCAAAAGGAAGAGAGTGTTTAATTTTGTGGCTGAATCACTCTCTGAATGGTTTTGGGTTCCTTTTCTTATGCCCTTCACAAAGGTATTCACTGGAGAACTGTATCAGTTCCCCACCCTGTAGCACAATTGCTGACAAAGTATTCTTTCAATTCATTAATAACATGTAACTGTGCCTTGTCCAATATCTGCCCAGTGCCACCCAGAAGCTGGTGCTGAGCTGCTCTAGTCACAGTGAGGTTCAGGCATGGTAAGAGCTTCTGGCCATGAGTGGAATCCAGTAGCTTACAGACTTGAGTCCATGTGATGGAGGCATTTTGGAAGGGCTGGTTTTGTGGAGAAAAGGGCAAGGGCTTGGTATTTTCACAAACAGACCTTTTGCTGTCTTTTCCAGGGCCCTAGAGGGTCAAGAGGTACAGTGGGCCCAGCTGGATACCCAGGCCATCCAGGCTTGCCTGTAAGATCAACACATAAGCCTTACATTTATTTTTTGGATATACATAAATTCAACTCTACTAGTTTTAGAAACTGTCTTAATGTGAATCAAAGCCTAGAAGTAATTTTTGAGACAGATGATAAAGTAGATGGATTTTTGCTTTACCTTATGAGTTTGGAACTCAAGGAATTGGAGCATATGTTGTTCCTTCCCATGTCTGCATGAATGTGTTTCATCCAGGCAGTCTGTGGTCACAGAGGAATGCTGCTAGTGTGCTCTCCTTATTCCCTTTCCCCAAGACCACTTATGGGAGACAGGAAAGGGGAAAAGCACAGTTCAGCCATCCTGAAAGCGCTGACCAAGAGAAGGAACTACCACCTTGGGATAGGTACATCCCAAGAGAAAATTCCGTCTCTTGGTCCTGCTGGCAAGAGGAGGTTATTGTCTTGAAATCAGTCATATTAACTTGTCTTTATTCTCTTTTAAAGGGTGTTCCAGGTCACCCTGGTTTGCCAGGTGAACAGGTAGGCAATGCCTTCTGAACAACTATTTGAAACATTCTTTATGTTTATTTGTTACCAAGTTTTTTGAAGGAGTTACTTGATGAAATTCTAATGTTAGCATTTTCTGATCATGTGCAAACCATGTACATTCTTTGTCAATTAGGGAAATCCAGGTATTGGAGTGGATGGACAAAAGGGGGAGCCGGTAAGAAAACAAATAATATTAAATATCTTATTGTTGTATAATAGTCTTGTTGGGTTCCATGGAACCCATTCACTTGTGGCTTTATGCTCCTGCTAATCATGGTGGAATGGAAGATATAATACAAGTTATTGATTCCATTAATTTTGTTCAGAAGTGATTCCTTCCTTCAGTGAGCTGCAAGGAGGAATCAGCCATATTCTGGTGATTTTGAAAAGCAACAGTCAGTATGTTATTTAGCATTTAGAGAGCAGTTACCTGCTCTACACACATTGCCTAAATAATCACAAGAGTAGCCTCCAGTGACTGTACCTGTACCAGATCAGTCACTGAATCTCATCTCCTGCTCTGTCCAGCAACAGATGCAAAGGAAAGGGTGTAAGAAAAGGACAAGCACATAATAATAGTTCCTCTGTCAGTCTCCACCTACACTAGCATACTCAGGATTTATAGAACCAATGCGGAACATTTGATCTTTCTTCTATGAATTTGTCCAAGCAGTTCTTAGAATTTGTGCAAGTGTCCAACATGCACAACTTTCCATAGCAAATCAATAATTTCATTTTACACTCACAAAACCTTGTGCTCCAGGGCTTCAGTCCAGAATACGAGACTGTGTGTACACACAAGAGATTTGATAGTCCTGTAACTATCTTCACAGTAGATTTGGAGCAGGAGCCATGAGTTCTCATTCATTTCCTTAGCCTTAACGTTATTTTCAATGACTGAGGAGAATAGGAGATTAGATTGTCAACCTTACCATCTGAGAAGATGGTAAAGAGGTTTACAGATCTCAGTGCAAACCTGTATTCATCTGCAGCTAATCAGTACAAGTACCTTTCCAATGAACACAGAAATATGTAGGGCTGTAGTACAACAGGAGAACAAGCTGAGTCTCTCTGAAACCGTTCATGGCTCAGAATGTCTCTGGTGTTTTTCTGTTTTCCACAGGGTGACATTGGACTTCCTGGGCCACCCGGGTTACCACTGTTAGTTGGACCTCCTGGAGCTCAGCTGTTCAAAGGAGAAAAGGTGTTAATTTGTCATCGTATTTAACAGTGCTCAACTTGGCAAGTACAATCCTGGGATGTAATTTTTGCAAGGATGGCATAAGACAACTCTATCTTTCTGTAAGAAACCATCAGTTTCAGCAGCAATCCTGTGTTCAGCACCCTTCAAGCTTTCAGGAGAGGAGACCCCATGTGTACTTTAGCTCATGTCCTTGAGGGAAGACTATCTTGGTGCAGAAAGGAGATACTGCCCTTGCTTTGGTTTTCTTTACTTTTTGTCATAAGCAAATCATATTCCAGGCACCTCAGGTAAAGTCCAATACTTTGCTATTGAATCTCTTTTGTGGCTCTTCACTAAAACTTTTAGTTTTGCACATCTTTGCTTCACTACACTCCAGTGTACAGTTTTGATCTATCAACCCTAACCCTTCTAGGGTGTTCTTTTAATATAAAAATTAAATGTCATTTTATCAATTTTTATTGCAAGTTCCTGTTATTTATCATAGAATCATAGATTATTTTGTGTTGGAAGGTACCTTAAATATCATCTAGTTCCAAACCCCCCTACCATGGACAGGGGCACCTTCCACTTGAGACCATGTTGCTCATCCAACCTGCCCTTGAACACCAAGGATGGGGCACCCACAACTTTCCTGAGCAACCTG
Organism: Sakesphorus luctuosus; assembly: GCA_013396695.1. Classification (NCBI taxonomy): domain Eukaryota; kingdom Metazoa; phylum Chordata; class Aves; order Passeriformes; family Thamnophilidae; genus Sakesphorus; species Sakesphorus luctuosus. The sequence goes on from VWZD01012438.1 coordinate 168,042, forward strand.
TATTTCTTCAATATCACACCTACTCTACCACAATTGTGTGGCTTAAAACTTTAGAATGTTTGTATCCCCTGTTACTTTTAAACAAAAACTGCATTACAGAGCCCTGTATTGGAGCCACTACGGCCTCAAGTCTGATTTGCTCAAATACACAAATGAAAAGGTGAAGTTGGCAGTGCCAGTTCCTGCAGCCTCAACTCAAGGAACTGGTAAACTTCACATATTGGATCTGAGGCTTTGATTATGCAAATGGTTGCTATGTCAGGTGAATGAGGAAGAGGGAAAGTACCAAAAGAACCTTCATAAAGTCCCCCTGTTACTCGGAAGTGTGACATCTGCTGCTGTGCAACACATGACATGACCATGACCATGTAAAGCAGCCCTGCATCCCAACCAGACTGGAGCTGTGCACAGAAGTGCACAGAAGTGTAGATTTACAGATTTACTTGTGAACACTTGCATCCAACCAGGAGGAGCAACAAGCAAAAAAGAACTACTGTCATGCATGATTGTAGGAACAAAGCCCTGACTTGCAGGTCCTTGCAAGTGACAAGGTACATTTATCTCACTCCACAGTTGTTATGCTGGTTTGACAGCGTTAACAGAAACAAAGATCAGTACAGGAGGTTTTATTCTTGTGCCTAAGACACCAAGAGAAACAGACCCAGTGCTTAACAAAATACTGTTTAACAGTTCTAATTCAGACCAGGACTTTAAAAAAAAGTTAACCAGCACAAAGGCATAACCTGCATATTAATAGACATAAAAACTTTCCTTTTATATGTAGGGCCAAAAAGGATTACCTGGAGTAACAGGATACAGAGGGCCACGCGGACCCAAAGTAAGTAGTGAATCACTTTTTTTTCATGGTACTGGCAAAGTCCTTCTGTGGTTATTATGTTAATCTTTTAAAGCACAGCATTTTTGCTGTGAAATTTAATCACCACCTAAATCGGTGTGAAAGCAAAAATATTTCAAAATCCTTTGGAAAATCTGCCTGAATCTGTTTTATACATACCTCTTGAATGTTGCCTGGTAGCAAAAAGTTGGTGTTGTTTCCCACTGGGCTGTTGACACATAATGGATTGGGACTGTGAAGAAAATACAAGCACAGATTATTTTTCCTCAAGAAGAGACACAGACATGATCTGAATATGTTCTTAATGGGGCATAATGTGTATTTACTTCAGTATGTTAGGGAAAGACCTTAACTTCACACCATGGATGTCCTCAAGGGTAGAGAAGGTAGAGCCACCTGTTTGGAGAAAGAGTTGCTCTTCACTATCAAGTCTGTATTTTCTTTACTTTCTGTCAACATGATTAATTTAATAATTTATGTACCAGTATGGAGTTCCAGGATGCTGAGCTTCTGCAGCCACAGAAAAGATTCCAGAGTCTTCATTCCTGATAGATTTGGAGGGGTAAAACCCACAGGCAGGCAACTACCAAATCTCAGAAAAATAAGGGATAACTGGGGACAAAATAATGAGTCCGGTTTATGTTAAAAACTTATTTAGCTTTGTAGGCAGAAGAGAAGAAATGAGAAGCCTGAACATCATATTACTGAGTTGTAAGTCTAGTACTTTTTCAGAAGTTCATTTTCTATCATAAAAATGGCACTTGAAAAAAATGCACTTTAGATATTTGCTCCTGTACTAGTGGCCCATGCAGATGATAATAACACTTAATCATAAGCAGGAACTGAGAAATCAACTGATGCAGCTCAAAAAATGCCCAGAAATAATAATAATTAAAAAAATAAAAATTCAGGCAGCTGCTGAAAGCTCATGAAGCTTGGAGAAGAGACCAGAGCAGGTTTCTCAAATAGCTGGAGTTACTCAGGCACTGCTTAGTGATGCTGCATGAAGTAACCCCCAGCGACTGAGGCAAGCATTGTGAAACAGGATTCATCATCAACCTAATATACATATATATATAATTTAATAAAAATGCAGAAAAATTGAAGTTTGTGGCACCCTTCACTGAACATCTTGTTTAAACAAACTCTTTTGAATGCTCCAGGGTATACCTGGGAGAGGAGAAAAGGGTGAAAAAGGCCTCCCTGGATTCCCTGGATTGCGGGTAAGAAAGTCACAGAATAAATTACATCACAAATCCACTATAATTAACTTCATAATATATTTGGCAGTTTAAGTTTTCAATAAAGATTTTAAAGATTTTTTTTAAAAAACCAACCTGTTGTGCTTCCTATATAGAATATTTAGGAGTCCTGCTCTGGGACTCACCATGTCTCAGACTTAAACATAAGCTCATACAGACTTCCTGTCCTTGGAAAGAAAGTCCAGGGTTATCCTCTGAACATTTAGAGCTGCACAAAGCTGCTCTGGAGAAGCACAGTGCTAACACAGTAATTTTGATGTTTTCCATACATGTTGTTGGCAATTTTTAACAGCAGCTTGTGCTTGATTTGCCCAGCAGTGCTCACATGGAGCAACTCGTCCACTGCTGTGCTTGGTGCAATATGATAAAAAAATTAAGTGAAGACCTGACTGGTTTGCTTTGGTCTATAGTTCAAATTCATGCCCATTTTTAATATAAACTACTCTGAATAGGCTTAATTTTGAATAAGTTTTTACTATTTTAGTTCACATTCTACTTGCTTTTGTCAGGGTCATCCTGGTTCCTATGGACCTGCAGGTTTTCCTGGAATGAAGGTATGAAGCACAAAGTATAAGCAGCTCCCTGAACAGTGGGATCAGTGAGATTTGGGTTTCCATGCATTTGTGCAGATTTGGAATTTCCACATTCTTCATAGCTCACATTGCATTCCTTCCTTTCTCTTCTGCTACCTGTTGGCGCAGAATGATCAGATGATCTCTGTGTCTGTGAATTTCTGCCACTCTCTGAAATTTGCCAATGGAATCTGAGGTTGGAAGGAGAAGTCAGTGGGACAGGCAGACCTACAGCATGATGGAAAAGTTATGCAGCATGTTAACTTTGTTTTTCATGGTGACATTGTTTGTGTGATTTTGTGTTACATGCATGTTTTGTTCATCAAAGAACAAAGTGGCTCAAGAAATTCCAGTTATGATGTTAAGTTTGCTAAATTTTACTTATGAACTGACAACATCTTTCTGGAGTAAAGAACAATAGATGTATGTATACAGATCTACATCTTGCCCTTTTTTCTATCTCTTTTCTCCAGCTTATTTTTGAATCTAGTTAAGGTAGTGATCATGCTATTCATAAATCACATTAATGTACAGATATTTACCTCTGGAGTTATGTTCCAGGTGACTGTTTTATTTCCAAAGTTACTTTTTGCTTTGTTTTTTATTCTTGCCTACCTAAAGAATTTGAATACTGGATGGATGAATATATTAGTAAATCATAAAAAGAAAAGAGAAGCTGACAGGCAGCTGCTTTCCACACTGTAATAGTTTAAGAGGGTCATTCAGCAGGCAGCAAACCCATTTCAGCTGTATTAAGCAGACAGTCTATTAGTGTGCTGGTATGTATTCCAGCTAGTTCTGTGTCTCAGCTATGCTGAATCTGCTGACCACTGCCTAAATAACCTGGCAATACATGCTGTGGGTTTTTAACACAGGAGAGTCCATGAAATGTGCCATCTCTTGTACAAACCCACAGAATTCTCTGAAACAAACTGTGGATACAGTTAGAACATGACAGTATTGTATGACTGCCTGACAGGATTATAATTATTTTAATGTCTTAACAGATTAATCAAATTGTATTTATGTGATTCTTTTCAGGGTGAAACAGGATTTGCTGGTTTTCCTGGACAACCTGGCTATCCAGGCATACAGGTAAAAAATACCACACATGGCCACACATTCCCCTATATAAATGCTAACAGTTCCTCCCAAATGTACCCAATTATCAGACCAATTCCTTTTATACAATCATAATTTCTTTTTAAAATTTACTGTTTTCATGATGGTCATAGTTACTCAGCACCATGGTAGTAAATAACAGTGCAAGTAAACATTCCTCCTGATACACAGGAGAGTGGGAATTCTATTTTGCATGCCATAGGAATTGTTACTCCCAGTTGCCAGTAGCCACCTTTGCCAGTATGGCTGTCTGATCCATGAATTGCAGTACTCTGCAAAGTGGTCATGGCTGAGCTGCACTCCCCAGAGGGGTGTGTGAGGGAAAGGAACCTGCTATTTAGGTAATCTATAAACCAGGATGAAAACTGGCCCAAATGAAGGGACAACATTCCATTTAGATGGGCTATTTGCATGATTTACCAAAATCTCATGGCATGTGTTCAACCTGTCACTTAAGTAGCTGTTCCAAGATGCTTACCAGAATGGAAATTGGACTTCTTCACACCAGCTGTGCTTAAACATTCCCTGCTTTTGCTCTCTTAGATGCCACTAACAATTTTTTCATTTGAAAAACCGTGCTGCTTTCCATTAGGGATTAGAAGTAGGTGTTACATCCCAGGGCCAAGCAGTAAAAGAGGAAAACATTAATCTCTAAAGTGTGGAAGAGATGCTTAAAACAATTTCAGAAGACCCAGGTACCAGTCAAGTGACATTTCGGGACATAAATTTGTGGAATTGTCTTCTGCAGGCTGCAGAACCAATGATACTGCAATTCTGCCTACTGGATCATATTGTAATTCAGGGCAACAACAAAAACTTGAATGAAGGGAATTGTTACATTTTCTAAGGAATCTGCAGTGCTGAAGCACACTTAGGAGGAAAAAGAAGTTCTGGATGCTCCTCTAGAGGGAGCAAAGCAGCAGTGAGTCAAGCCAGAGGAGAGGGCATAGGGAGTGGCTGGGATAGGATCCAAGGGGTCAGCAGTGTATGAGCCAGAGGAGAAGTGAAATACTGCAACACAGAAGGTGGATGACAGAATCATCAGCAGAGACAGCAAGGTTGGAAAAGGTCATCAAAGTTATTACCACAGTACAGAGGACAATAACAGTATTGTAGAGATTGTAACATTAATAAACTTGGCTCTGAATATTCTGGAATACAAAAGTCAGGGAGTGTTTATTTCCCTCTGAAATAATCTTTGGAAAGCTGTATATAAACCAGCAAATTTCCTTAAAGAGGCTTGCACAAGAATCACCTCTGTTATAGAGTGAAGGTGAAGACTGGAACCCACTCTACATAATCTGTGATGACACAAGGAAGCAAACTGAGGCTGACCCAAACTTGTCATAAGCAACAAACAGGTTTTTAAGAAGCATGTTTACAAATGAGAAATGACAAACACAGGAAGTAAATAAGTAAAAGTACAACAAAAACATCTGGTTTAATCACAGACTTACTTGTTTCAAAGTTAGGCCTGCCAAGAGAATGCTAAATCAGCTTCTTCAGCCAAGATCTCACTTATGTGGTCATACTTTTTCTCCCATTTATCCGGTTCACAACAATGTGGGATCATTTAGATATGAATTAGACAGAAACACTGCATGTTTGAACAGAAAATGCATTACTCCTAAAAAGTAGACTCAAACTTTAAGTGTTCTATTTTTAAGAAGTTCTCACCCTGATGTACATATTGTTTTAGTTTAGGGTATCATTAATAAATCTGAGAAAGGTGATTTATAGACAGATTCTTCAGGCTCCATTGATTATCCACAGCCTGAGAAGCCATCAATGAACTCTACAAACATTAAGCAAAAAAATAATTAATTGTTGGTAGATTATTCTAGGGAAAAGTCTGAAGTCCTGTAGTAATGAATCAGAAAGATGAAATTACAATTGCTAATGTAAGGATAAAACAAATCAAGTATAGACACAACTTAATAGAAAACAGGTGTACTCATACAGATATGCAAAACTCTGGGTGATTGCACAGATGCTTTAGTTTTGCTTGGGAAAAAATTGGAGAAATATGATTATTCCTGAAAAGATCTATCTAAACTGCATCAGGTATTCATCTGGCCTCACCAGCTGATGCTTGTGATCCACTAAAAATCACATACACTGGAGGAACCAGAATATGACTAAAACCCCTCCTGGGAATAGCTTGTGCTCACACAGATCTTTCTGAAACAAACATGTTCAAAGCAAACCTAAGATGCACTTAGATTTAGAATATAGAGACTCAGAGAAAACCCCAATTGTATTCCAAGTAAATTTCATCTTTAAAAAATCTTAACTGTTGCTAAAAGCAAAGAATGGCCTTCAAGGAACTGTTGTCATACCTTTTGATCCCGTGGTCTGGACACTGGCAACACTTTTTTTTTTTTTTTAATAAACTGTTGGTAAGTTGAATCTCCTAAAATTTTTATGGGAAAACAGTCAACAAAATAATCCAAACATGTACATGCCATTATATAGGAGTTTTCCAACAGTGAAAGCACAGCAGATATGGAGCTGCCATCCAGAGAGGGTCATTAGACCACAGCCTAAAAACAGACCAAAATCAGAGTTTGTCACTGAAGGAGAAACCAAGAACAGAAATCTTTGAAATTGTTTCACTGACTCCTCAGTATATTCTTGTGTTCTGGTTGTGTCATTTTAAAATATCTGTATGAAAATCATGTAAGACTTGAGTCAAGTACATCTATTGTACAAATCTTTGAAACATTTATGATTTTAAATCAAAAAATACTTTGTAAATTTATCAAAGGAAAAAGAAATGCTAGGTTTGCTTTTTCTTTCCTGCCACACAAAAGGCTCTTCTATGTCATTAAGAAAGACAAATTTATGTTCCTGTTTCAAAGAGCTAAAGATGACACAAGGATATGTTTTCATTTTGCAACATGTAGTCAAAGGAAAAGGGCCAGAGGTCAAGAAGACAGCAGTCAGTGACAGCTCCAGAACTGTTTAATCATTGGAGAGATGTCAATTTCTTTTAAAAAAGCCCCAAAAGAGGCACAGACTCTTTGTTTTAACTTGTGCAAAAATGGGTATCCAGTTTTGCAGTGCCAGTTGTCCTTGCCTGTGTCCTCAAAGGCCCTGAGCTGCAGTCCCAGGAATGCAGCCCCACTACACAGTTCCCACATTGCCATCCTGGTTCTCTCAGTTCCCATTTGCTGGAAGAGCAGGGTCGATTCCTAATGCACAAAGCAGAAAGTCTAATACAATTTGCCACATAAAAGACTTCCCTAAAGTTCACTACACTTGCAATTCTAAGTATCAAAATCTGAGCTAATTTAGAAATCCTCCAAGCAGAAGTGATTTTCCTTGCCATTAGTAGGCACTTTTATCTTTTCCTAATGCAGATGTTTTAAACTTCTTATAACAGTTTTGAGTATCTCTTACCATTGATCCCTGTTAGACTGTGAAACCATTTTTCTTAAAGCTTATCTGTCATCATAGAAGTAATTTCCTACTTCTGGTATAGAATTTTAAGGCAAATAATTACAGCTTGGTTGTTAAATGAAAATCTCTCAATTAAATGGGTCCTGATTTACTGCAATTGTGTCATCTTTACAATAAATGAAATAAAATACAGCAGTCACATGTTCTGAAGAGTCAAATTGATATGTGTGATAGGTATATTGCTGTTTTGTCACTGGTATCCTGAAAGACAGTGATTATTTTAAATATTTTTGCTTGGTTTTAAATAAGTTGTCAAAATCAAGTTTCCCAGGTGATGTGTATCACATCCTTGCATATGTCACCACTGCTGAAGTTTTCAGATACATGCTGGTACATTGTATATTTGTAGCTGTCAGTAAAATTTATTGTTCACTCTTACAGGGGGATCCAGGAGAAAAAGGGCCCCCAGGTCCTCCTGGAGCTGTTGGAACTCCGCTGCTTCCTATAAAAGGTTGTATCTAGTTTTAACTAGTCTTCTGTGTAAAGTGTAGGACTTGTTTTGCTGAGGTGTGAAGGTGGTCACCAAGGATTCAGGCAACCAGGGGACAGGATCCTAAACCACCAGATTCCTGGTGGCCACATGCTGTGCTTGTTTCACTCACCTTACTGGAACTACGTTAAAGACCCAAGTTTCAGATCGAGTGTTTGTCTGAAGGATCTTCATGCACACAGGCCCAGCTGGATCTGAAGGACTCTCTTTAGCTGTTGGACCTAAGCATGTTTAAGAAAAGACTGTGAAAAACAAGCCCATGCTGGATAACGGATTGTCATACAAGAAAACCTGCCTACCCACTGTAATTTAGAATTCCTATTTTCAAAATTGCCACAACACACAGCTTTTAGACTACAATTAAGCTTCCTATTGCACAGCAGGGGCTAAATCCTGGTAGCTAGTACCCCCAACAGAATACCCTTCAAGCTTTATTTCCTGCCTCCTAAACCTCAGGCTGGGTTTTTATGTCCCAGCTCCCTCTCTCTCCATCTTTATCATCTAGTAAGTGAAAAGATGTGTAGAAATTTTATTATATAGCAGGAAGCAGTGGGGAACAGGTAAGTTTGCTGCCTGGAAGGTTTTGCCTTTGCATCTAACACCTGAGGAATCTGTATCATGAGAATGTTTCAACAGAGAACTTGTCATAAATTGTATTCCTGGCACAGCAAATGCTGACTGTGAATATAGAACTAAGTTACAACAAAACTCCAGTTCAGCAGAATTTCCCCATTAGTCACCCCATTGGGCCTCATCCAAATATCAATTAAATTTTTTTCCATCAACTTTCCAGCCCATGCAACAAAATACTTAACCCCATTCCTAATATCTCAAGTGACATTTAATCCTGTGCATGGTGTAGGAGTGGATACAATCTTCAGAGAAAGAGGCCTTGAGCAGAAATGAGAATAGAACTAGTACCAATATTTTTTTTCCCAATCTAATGAAGCTGTTTATATCTGATTCAGGTTTTCTTTATCAGTATGTAATTGAAATTTTCAATTTTATTAATTATAGCAATTTTGAAAATATACCTTTAAAAATTTCAACTAAGATGATCCTGAAATGACCTCCCTGTGTGCACTGCAAAATGAGGATAACATGAGATGCATATTTATTTTAAATGCCAAGTGTTTTTATTTGGGGCAAACATTTCTCTCAGCATTCTGAACTATGTAGCACAAAGATCCTACTACAGAGTGATGAGATGCTAAAAATGTGCTCATGAAATGGGTTGGAATCCGTAGAAAAGTAACCAAATCCTCCCACCTTAAAATTAAATTGTTATGCCCTTAAAAATGTTTCATAAATTATTTTACTCTTATGTAGTTTCCAGGTTACAATTTTGGTTTCAGTTTAATTTAGATTTAAGCTGCCAGTTGCACAAGGTGTTCAACTCACATTTTTTTATCATTCTCTGTAGGTCCACGAGGAGATCCTGGAATTCCAGGTCCTGTTGGTGATATGGGGTCAGTTGGACCAATGGGTCCTGCAGGCCTGCTAGGAAGACCAGGACGTGATGGAACAAGTAGGAGAAGTGGGGGATAAAATATGGGGTTATATACCAGTAGTAGACAAAGCAACTAAGAGAAAACTACTTTGTTCTTGCATGATGCAAGAGTAAGGATTTGAGCTCTACAGATTATTCATTAAAAATATTAACTGAGCATTTACTGGCCAAAAAAAAAAAAGATTAAATCTATCCAAGCAGAACATTAGGAGATACTAGAAAAGGAGCAGAAGACAAAAGAGAATACTACCATGCACTAGAAACCCATGGTATACCTCTATCTGGAGTGCTCTGCTCAAAAATTCTGTCCTCCACCCCAAAACAAGATAATGAGGGTGATGAGGATGAGTTTGATCTGTATAAGGAACTAGAATAACTGGGATATCTGGAGAAGAGATAATGGAGGGGAGGAGGAAAAGAAGCAGGTCTAATACAGGAGTGACTTTTCCCGGGAATCCTGGAAAACCTAGAGATCGAGATTTAAGTTTTATTATATAGAAGCTCTTTCTCAGGACAATTCTGAATGGTCTGTGTTTCCTCTTTGATATCCCACAGTAATAAGTACTCTGAAGCTGTATGGGCTTTACTCCTTTCTTTTCTTATAGGTCTGCCTGGCCTGCCAGGAGTAAGTGGGGCACCAGGACCTCAAGGCTTTCAAGGTGACCCTGGTTTACCTGGAACAGGTGAATTAATCCCGGGAAGACCTGGATTTCCTGGACCACCAGGCCTACCAGGACAGCCAGGAAGACAAGGCTTACCTGGACTACCCAGTAGGTTGAACAGCAGTTTATATAGTAAGAATATAATTCTGCAGATTAATAGATCCATTGCTTTTGTTAGTCCTACAAAAAAACATAAAGGTGAAAAGTGCATTTTGACAGTTATATCAAACTTTACATGGGATGTTGAAAACATCTTTTTCCTATTAGCTATTGATCAATGAGATTTCAAGATTTTCATAGTTTTCTGGGTGATTTAAGCTCACAAAAGTAACACATAAAAAATTCTGTAAAAATACATCACCTGAAGTCAAAACTACAGCAAAGTGTGGAGGAAACTCAAATCAGCATCCTTTAGAAAAGAAACAAGTAAAATTCTAAGTGGAAAAAAACAGCAGTGGCAATGCAAATAGTGTCAATATCAACTTGAGCCATCCTGACTTTTGTAGTATAATCTAGAAGCAATGACTTGTAAAGCATTTAATAAGATCTCTAACCTCTCACATGAGAGTAGCAAGATAAGGGAGAGGAGAACTTGTGACCTAAGCTGCGGAAACAGTCAACCTGCTTCGTATTAGCTGTACAATTTGCTTTTGCCAAGGTGTAATCTGTACTGAGAGAGGGATCCCTGGACAACCTGGAGCAAAAGGTCAGATAGGCCTTCCGGGAAGAAAAGGTGCAAAAGGAGAAAAGGGTAAGTATGCCTGCATAACAAAAAATTTGAATATGAGACCTTTGACAGATATGTTAGCTCTAAATGTGCAAGAAGTTTATGGTAACTTGGTGGATGAGGCCCCTCAAAGTGCAGAGGTAAATGGCCTGTTGGCATTGGGGCTTCTAAGTCAGCAGAGTCACATCAGTGCAGCAGTTACTCAGTGCTAGAAGGGGACACTGATGATGCTTCACTCCTTTGAGGTGAGTAAAATGAGATGAAATGCTCTGTGCACTACTCACACAGCAAAGAAAAAGGGCAGCATTATTTTTTGTGTAATAATTCTGCAACTTTTTCAATAGGAAGTCAAGGCCTCTGCTCATGTGCTGCTGGTCCTCCTGGTCCCCGTGGTATGCAAGGACCTGCAGGTACTCCAGGAAAGAAAGGACAAATGGGATACCCTGGAAGACACGGAGAAAAGGGCGACCCAGGCTCATCTGGTGCAGTGGGATCACCAGGGCTCCCTGTGAGTAGTTTTCATAAGCTTCAGTAAATAAAGAACATCAAGTAATCTCTCAACTCAGGAGGCATTTAAGCAGAGTAATGGAGAAAGTGCCCTGGAAAGCTATCTGAAACTTTTATCTATTTTTGCTTATTACAGTACAGTGAAACTAGCTATTACTGCTGCAAACACACTTATATTCTTTAATATGCTTCATATAGTTTATCTTATTCCCCACAGTGAGCAATAATTCAAAGCACCACTTCATCTAACTGCTTTAGAAATACATTAGAAGATCATTTAATGGACTTGCTGCGATTTTGATCCACTTGTTCTGGTCTGACATGTGGAATGTACATCCAGATGCTGCATACCAAAATGATGCCAAACAGAGGGTTTTTTTAATCTACTTTCTTGTGTGTGAGAGGAATGTCTTGATTCTGACTGTTGCATTGTGGTTGGAGTTTTTTGTTTATTTGTTTAGTGGGGCTTTTTGTGTGTCATGTTTTGATTTTGTTTTTTGTCCTCTTTGGTTTTTGTTGTTTTGTTTGGGGTTTTTTTGTTGGTGGGGGTTTTTCTGAGGTTTTGTTTTGTTTTAATAGCAGAGCTCTTTTGCACATGAGGAATTGCTTAAAAGTTTCCAGAACATTTTCTTTCAAAAGAAAAAAAAGAACAAACAAAACCATTGTGAATCTGAAGGAAGGATGTGGAAGGGCTCTTTCATTCTAGTGCCTGTGGTTTCATTACAAACTTTAAATTTGCTCTTCACCCCTCTTAAAATCCTATTACCTGAGTGGATTATGTGAGATTTTTTTATATTTTTTTTAGTTTTGAGAGTATATTTTAGTCCTTGTGGTTTGGAAGTAAAACTTGAAGCCTTGTCCTAAACATTTTGCTATTCTTAGGTTAAATGAGAAACAAGGACAAAGTAACACTTTGGAAGGAAATAATTCACTTCAATACAGAAGTGTTTGGTTTAGTGGAGCATTTTTCTGCTCTCTTTTTTTCACAAATATCTAATTTTGCTTTTCAAACACTAATAAATGGGCACTGCCTACTTGAAGATCTAGACATTGTAAGAAATAGCCATTGCTGGTTTCAGGTACAACATGTTTTTCACAAATCTCTTGCCTGATTTACAACTGTCATGATTTAAAATCACATTGTATTCTCTCCCCCTATTTTTCAGTGAAAGATTTTGAATAACAGAGGAAGCTGGCTAAATAATACCCCAGGTTTTGCACCTTAGTGGCTTTCAACTTCTGTGTAAATTTCCCATGGTAAAATATATTTACTCACGTGTACTGTTGCAAGATCACCAATGATGATATGAAAACTGCATGGAGAGCACAAATGAGCATAAAAAATGTAGACAAATACTTCTTTTCTCCTCAAAACCTACCAAGTCACAGATTCTTCTGACAACACCAGATACCTAATTAGACGTACAGGAAATTTCTTATTGGCAGCTTTATGGGTTTTCATTCAGAAAAAAAAAAAGCATCACTTACCTGCTGCTGAGTTCAGTTCTGGGAGGGCAGCCTCATCCTGCAGTCACAACACTCCAGAGATTTCCTTCCTCAGTGGGTTGTGGGTTGAAATCTGCACTGGGAACAGTCTGTGAACCATCTGGCTTTTAATATTGCATTTACAGTCACACACATATAGACAGCCATGCACCCAATTCTTCAAAGCTTTACAGTTTATTTAGTTGTGTCTCCATGCATTTGGCAGGTGCCATTCACACACTTCTTTACAACCATCAAAAGAGATAACCATTTCCTTTTGGCATGTCCCTGTCATTGGTCTGCTTTTGGGAAGCCATGCAAGAGATAGATATCTAATTTCCCCCTCAATTCCCACACTGATCCTTTGGTGGAGATAGCTGACACCTTGTTTTTTTCCTTGTCAATGATAAGGGGATCCCTGGTTCTGCTGGACAGCATGGAGAGAAAGGAGAGAAGGGTGACCCAGGAAGAGTGAGGACAAAAGGTAACCACGCATTTTATCAGTAACCTTTTTGATTCTAGGCAATAGTGTGAGAAAAACATATTCATCTACTCTTTAATAAATCCATTAGTTCAGTAAGTTACTGAAACCTAGAGGGCATTTATGTCCAAACTGCCTTCTTGGTGCCACTTCTTGCTAAACACAAGATCAACACAGCGTTTTGTGGTTTTTGTTCTATAGTTGAGCCATAGAACAGTTTTAATTGCATGTTAATAATGCTAACAAATGATTTTTCATGTCACATGATTGATAGTTGGGGTCTTACAGAGTCTGAATAGCAAAGACTAAGCAGGATACAAATACTGTGAAAGCATGAAGAAATACACCACCTGAAGGGTCAGACACCTATATCACAGCTTTACCTCAACTTAAGCCACCAACATCCTTCTTGGGAAAAACATAAAGCTTCAATGACTATTCAAATTCCTGCTCCAATTTCTAAAAATTACTCTTGACCAGGCATTGAAGAGAAACAATAGGCCACTAGTTGCACAACTGAAATTCTTGTAATTAAATAGATCAAAACCTCTCCACAGTTATGGTTATGATTTGCAAAAGCAAAAGAAACAGAGAACAATAAATGACAGCAATCTGATGGCAAAGCTTAGTCAGAAATGCTAAACTAATTATTCAAACAAAAGTTTGTCCGTCTTATTGTTTATAAAAAGTTAGCTTAGCTTTGGATGCCTGTGGGTTTTTTACAGATGTTGGAGCAGGGGAAAACATTTTCTCTTATTTGCGAAGGATTTCTTGACACAGCAAAAGTTACAGTTTCATAAATCTCAGTGCAAAAGCAATCTAGGAGGAAAATAATATCTTTGGGGAATATTGATGCAAATATTCTGCATCATATGACTTTTCTATATCCTGATTTCATTGAAATTAAGAATGAAATTCAGATTGATTTCAATAGCAAAATATCTTAACGCAATGTATAGCATGACTAAAAGCCCCATTCTTGTGGTGCCTGTCTTTTTCAGAGAGCCCAAGTCATTTCATGAGGTGTCCAACTATATACTGCCTTCTTAAGCCTAAAATGCTTCACCAGGGAAATGGGAATTCAAAGGCTGGGAATTATCATGCCAATATGATGAATGGTTACTTGGCATTTACCTAAGCAGGAATAACCTCCGCTCACACCCTAAAAAATTACTGCAAATATTATACTTTTTTTCCCCAAAATATTTTAAGGATTAAAAGGTGAAAGAGGACCTACTGGGGTTCCAGGACTTCCAGGCCAAAGAGGTCTTGATGGCAGAGATGGGGAACTAGGATTGCCTGGGGAAAAAGGAGTTGAGGTATGTTTGACTTCCCTAGAATTTTTTTCCATTTCAATTATTTTATTAAAGGTTATGAAAGTTTTTATCCATTGAAAAATTACTTTCTTGTAAGTATTACTGTTTATTTTCATATTCCTGCATATAATTTCTGCAATATTGTGTCCCAATATTATGGAATCAAGAAGCAAAAAATTCCCAAACCCCTTTGTTCCTATTGTCCTTGAGTATTTAAAAATACTAATATCACTCATGTACTCTCTTACTTGTGGAGAGTGGTTTCTCCAGATAATTCTCTAACATGCTTTTTCATAATCACAGGGAGGAGAGAAATTAGTTCTTGTTACTTCTTACCAACAATTCTTATTTCAGGGTGATTCTGGAGTATCACTTCCAGGTGATAAAGGATTCCCTGGGCTCCCAGGACCTCCTGGGGTCAAAGGACAGATGGGATTGCCTGGTTTGGGCCTTCGTGGCCCTCCAGGAGCCAGAGGGATCCCTGGAGACTTTGGTGATACTGGTGATGTTGGGCCACCTGGTCCAAAAGGCCAGAAAGGTAATTTTGAATGTTTCCATTAAGAACAAAATAACAAAATACATGTTTGGCAGCATCCATTACAGTTCCATATGTATTACATATAGTGTTATTAATTCATAGTGCAGAGAATATTCATTTATAGGAAAGTACAGTTTATACTTAAGGCTTGGTCTGGTTTTTTGATTATAAAAAGCTTTTAGTAAAACAAAAACATCTACACTGATAGTGATATATATGAACCGGAACTATACATAGAATTGAAATGAAAATATTACTTATTTCTTGCACTAGAGACTATTGTAAAGATAAATTTCCATGACAAGTAACAAAGAAACCCCAAACCTTTGTCTTTACAAAATGCAACTGCATTACAACACTTTGAAATATAACCAATATTCTATAGAAAGTGTCAAGAAAAAATATTTTAAGATTCTCCATCAAAACTGAAGTAATATGGAAATAAAAACATGCATAAACAGTCACTTCTCATCACATTTGCAAACCCAGTTGGTTAGTTCCACAGAAATACTACAGTAAGTGTGCAGACACTACTTATTCTAAAACCAAATAGGACAGTTTCTTCTCTGTCTTGCTTCAGGTGACACTGTTTGCATTCCATCACCATACCCTGGAAATCCAGGTCCCCCAGGCTTTAAAGGTGTTCAAGGTATGTCTATACATAGAGGAATTTTTTATTTTAATTGAAATAGAGTTTGAAGTTGCTAGTTTGAAAGAAGAAGGTATCCTAGAAAGCTACAGTATTTTACTTTTCCAAGACACATGTCTCAAAGGGTAAAACTGCAAATACACAGGAATACACTCATCTAATAGAATCAAGGGCCAGGCAGCTGCAGTTTGCATGATCAAAAGGTGTGCAGGCTGCCTCCATAGGAATAATTAAATGAAGGTAGCTGCAAACTCTGTCCTGCCTCAATTAACATGCATGAGAGAGTCTGTCAAATATGCAGATGGCTGGAGTTGGATAAGACCTAGAGTTTGTACATCTGGATACTGGGAAAAAGAGATGTGCAAGGCAAAGATATGCTGCAGGTCTATAATTTCTAAAACTATATTGCTCCTGGCAAGTTGAAATTGAGCCCTAAAATCTGAATACTTATTATCATTATTTCAACTTGTTAAACTTAATTTAAATTCAAAGAACTCATCCAGGAACTGGCAAAATGTTTCTTGTGAAACCTACAAAACATTTGCAATACCTCAGAAAATCCTGATCAGAAGAAATGGAGATAGTGGATTTTCAAGCTGCTTAATATGGTATTGCACAGCTCCCTGACATCAGTATTGTGGGTGGGAGCAAAAACTTATACAGACATGAAAGAACAGGCATTTGCAATCTGCTATTTATGGAATAGGGAACAAGTCCATTTAGAAAAGCAGCAACCATGCATTTGTTTGTGACTTGGGTGGTGGCTCTTGCCCAAAGAGTTAGAAGCTATTGAAATCCACTTGTTTTCAAAGTATATGAACTTGCATGGCATAAGGATACAATGCTTAGATCACATATTTTAGCATTCTGACAGTTTATATTTTTTTATTTCCAGGGCCAAAGGGTTTAAAAGGACTCCCTGGGCATCCTGGACCAAATGGCTTTGAAGGGCAGAAGGGCCATCAAGGCAGGCCAGGAGCAGGAATCCCTGGACCAGAGGGTGAATTGTGCTTTTCTCAATCCAGGAGAACTGCTGGTCAGGCTGTAATGCATACATGCAGGGGAAGGCACCTACCCCAGTAGAACAGAACAGCACAGAATCTAATGCACACTTCAACAAAAGTTAGTGGAAGAGGAATCTTTACCAGGATCCCTTTCTTTCCTCCAGCTTTGCAGGTGCTCCAGTAACCTCAAGTCCAGTGCCCAGCGAGGAAATATTCTCAGAAAACAGAACAATTAGTATCATTTTAGTAAAGGGACTGAACTGGACAAGAGTGACCATACTTAAGACAGATGTTGCCCCAAAGAAAACCCCTGTTATTTCCCACAGGAATTACCTCCTTCAATCCTCATGTATCATTAGCTATAAAGGAGAAACCTGAAATTTAATAAATGGTGTTATTTTTCTTTCAAAGTAATAATTTAAATCTGGTTAAATTTGGATTTTAACATTCCACAGTTTGGGGAGGGGGAACACACAAAAAAACCCCTACTAAACACCTCCCAAATTATGCCCTATTTGAATTTAAAAATCCTATCAACAGGCTTTCGAGGCACAGCTGGTGATCCTGGTGATCAAGGTGAAAGAGGAACGACAGTTGATGGCAAAACTGGCCCTCCAGGTCCACCTGGCATAGATGGGCAGAAGGGTCTTCCAGGTGACACCACATACGGCCCTCCAGGAATCCCAGGCAGCAGAGGACTGCCAGGACCCCCAGGGGCACAAGGAGCAAGGGGCAATCCAGGCATTCCTGGACTTCAAGGTATGAGCCCGTTTTTATGAAACATTTACACATGTTCAAAGGACAAAATCTGAGCAAAGGTGATCCTGATTCAGATAAAATTTCCTCTTACCTGGATCCATAATGGTGACTCTGAACAATACACCCTGATTTGACATTTACATTTTCACAGTTAAGGCTGATCAGCCACTGAGGGGATCTGCTCTGCAGGAAGAGAAAGATGCCTTTACCCAGCCCCTGGAGTAACAGTGCAGCTTCCTATTCTCACTGCTAATACTGGCTGCCTAGTGCCCATCTGGGCTTGGGGCCTCCTGCTCTGCCACACAGACAGCCCTTGCCTCAGATTGCTCAGTCAAATCTGAACAGACCTGCACAAGGCAGGAGAACACTCAGGGAGAGAAGGGTGAATTTCTTTGCCCAGAGTTATGCAATAAAATCCTGTGCACTGCACTCCTCATTTCTGCAGGAGGGGTTTTCTGGTTGCTGCAGGGATGTCTCCACTTGGCCACTTCCTTCCCACTTCACAGAGGGTATTACTTTTTGCTTTTATAGATCTTCCTTTTGCCCAGCCCTAAGCAGTTCCACAATCCTTCTGTGCAAGGAACACCTGTAGAACTGATCCCAGCGCAGGCCAGTGAGCTCCTCCCATTCTGCTCCTACACATCAGAAACTATCATCCTTACCAAGAGATGAGGATTAAATTTATATTTGTTCCTCAAAGAAATAAGCTTTCCACAACAGCCAATTCTGAATTGTAGAAAAGCATCAGTTTTTCACAAACTGCAAAAGATTAGAGGACAGTAAGACACCACAGCAACTGAACATTACAATTAGGAATTCTGAGGAATGGTGAGGAATGGAGCAAAAACATTTTACAATGTTGTTTTTCCCCAGGACAACCTGGAACCCCAGGATTTCCAGGTGCCAAAGGTTTTAGAGGCCCAGAAGGGGATGTAGGAGCACCAGGCTGTCCAGGCTTCCCTGGTCCACCATGTGTCACAGGCTTACCAGGGCCACCAGGACTCAGAGGTGCCATGGGCCTGCCAGGACCTCAAGGTATACAAACATCCATGGAGTTGCCTCACAGCACTGAAATTTGCACGTATTTTCAGGCAGATTTCATCACGTGATTCTTGTAGCAGAAATGACAAATATTTCCATGGGGGCTGGTCATTACTGGGGGTGTACATCGTGTTTTGCACATTTCTTTAAACTGCAAGAATGTAGAGTGTGCATCCCAGATTTCCTTCCCTTCCCATGTTGTTCTTTAATTGGCCAAATCAGAGTATGTTCACTATCAAGTAGTAAACAGAAGAGTTATCTCTTATGCTGTTGTCCTAAGTAACTTAACTGAGCTCCTGTCATTACTATGATACTTGTATCTTATTCTTAAATGGAATTGCAGGAAAAGCTAGGAGACAAATCAAAAGGATTTACACATTATTAGAGATTTTTCCCACTCTCTTCTATTAACGTGTCTGTCACTAAAGAAATACAAGAAAACAAACACTCCTAGTGAAAAATCTAGGCAGGCCAAGACTCCAACATGGTAACAAAGTTTCCAGGTTATTTCACCATGTTTGCTGATACTTAAATTTATAACAAATTTACCAATTTTTACTTTTTGGATACAATTGCTGAACCTTTTCCTGCATTTACATACATAGATTAAAGCTCTTTTTCTCAGGCTTACCAGGTTTTAAAGGTCAGAGGGGAGACAGGGGCCTAGCTGGGCCACCTGGAATCAAAGGTCTGAAAGGTTCTCCAGGCTCACAAGGTCCCCCAGGTCCTCCAGGCTCACGAGGACTTCCAGGACTTCCAGGCAATAAAGGACCTGCTGGTCTCCCAGGAGAAACAGGTATGTTAAACATCCTGCAAACCAGCTCACCTATCACATCTCTTGTGAGGGAGCTATTTTGACTGCTGTTACAGGTACCTTGCACCCTCCTTTCTTTCCAGCTTCAAGAGTGAGACCCTGCAGCAGAGTAGAGCCAATAAGTTCACCAATCCCTTGTTCTTTCTCTTATAATAAAAACAAAGGGGTGGAAATAGTTCCATGCATCTTGGTGCATCCTGATGCATTAGTTGTTTTACAACACTGACCTATTTGCATGTGTTATTTCCTGACTATAATAGGTTTTAATATGCTGTAATAAGAATACTATGTTTAGACATTGGCCCACTTAGGAGACTGGTTAAAAGTGCCTTGGGAGGCAGTCCTGAAGGGCAACCAAGTCCAGGAAGGCTGAACATTCTTCAAGAAGGAAATTTTAAAGACAAGGAACAGGCCATCCCCATGTGCTGAAAGATGAGCAACATGGAAGACAACAAGCTTGGCTGAACAGAGAGTTTTGGCTGGAACTCAGGAAAAAAAGGAGAGTTTATGAAGTTTAGAAGAATGGTCAAGCAACTCAGGAGGACAAGGGTGTCTTGAGGTTATGCTGAGAGAAAATTAGAAGGGCCAAAGCACAACTAAGACCTTGATCTGGCTACTGCTGTAAATACACTGGCAGCAAAAGGAAGGCTAAGGAGAATGTCCATCCTTTGTTGGGTGGAAGGGGAGAAACAGTGACAAAGGCTGAGGAAAAGGCTGAGGTACTTAATACCTTCTTTGCCTCAATCTTTAATGGTAAAACCAATTGTTCTCTGGGCACCAGGCGCCCGAGCTGGAAGACGGGGACGGGGAGCAGAATGAAGCCCCCATAATCCAGTAGCCACACACAAGATCTGGTGGCGTGTTGGGGAGAACTGCTGTAGTAGCAAATGTAGCCCAAATCTCCAGGGGGTGGCTGCAGGTAGGGGGAGAATGCTTGTCTCAAGGGAATGTGGATTTCAGGAGAAGTTTGACCTTGGCATGAAGCAACTATTGGTTCTCTAGCTTTGCTGATTTACTAAGGAGTCCTTCTAAACTTCCTGCTTTTGCTTTACACTATTCCTTAGAATATGACAGCAATAGCATAAGCAGATTGAACGTGTAAATAAAGCCTTTCATATTACCAGGAAGCAAAGGGATTCAGGGACCCCAAGGACTTCCAGGACTCCCAGGAATACAAGGCAAAATGGGAATCTCTGGTGTAAAAGGCGAAGAAGGAAAAATGGGTCCACCTGGGCCTAGTGGAGAATGTGGGGATATAGGAATAAAAGGTTTGTAAAAATCCACTTCACTCTGTAGTTATGTTGCTGCTTTGCTTAGTTTTGTAACTACTCTGTTATGAATATATTTACTTTTTATAGGAAAGAGAATAACCAGCTCCAAGGTGTAATCACAGGCAGTACATAGTTGCCATCTTTCATAATTTTTCTGATTTAACATCACCTGGGTTATTACTGAACTAACTAAAGTGCAAGAAAAGTGTGATAAATTCTGTTAGCAGTAAGCCTGGTGAAACAACTGAGAACTACATTAGTATTAGGAGGCTTTCTCCATTGGGGAGGTCTAAAATTAATTTTCAGGACACATCACTCATGAGGATACACTTACATTCCATATTTCTGGTTCAAAGGTGAGAGGGGGCCTCCAGGAGACAGTGGCTCCATTAACATCCGTTTGGAGAAAGGACAGATGGGAGACCCAGGGTTTCCTGGTGAGAGTGGATTTAGAGGTGAAAGAGGTAAGTTCATTAAAAAAAGCCCTGCACAGACAAACATTCATCTGATATAAATCCTTGGTTTTCACTCATGGCTGCAGAAACATCCAGCAAACGTATCATATTCAGAAATTTTTAAACTAGGATAGTTTCTTTGGACAACTACTAAGGCTATACATAAAGTATGAAAGCATTGCCATATTCAAAATATGTCAAATACTAGCTTGACTTTATTTGTTATTATCTCAATCTGCAATTAATTTCAGGTGAAAAGGGCAATACTGGTTTCAGAGGCACACGTGGATTTCCAGGGAAGAATGGTGTTCCAGGACTGCCAGGTGACCAAGGTGACACTGGAGTGATGGGGTTTCCAGGATCACTGGGTTTCCCAGGACCCAAAGGCTTTAAAGGAATTACAGGTTTCCAAGGAGAACCAGGTGACCAGGTAAACAGAGTGGCAGTGAAATGTCCTGGACTTTGCAGTTATCTCCTGCCTCTAAGAAATAGAATGAAGGGTACATGTATGGTACTCACCCATTAGATCTTCCTCCTCAGAAGAGACTGTCAGTATAGCAGGAAGTGTAAATTTCCCAGTGCAACACCTAAATGCTTTGATGACATTTAAGCAGGACCTGTAGCTGGAGACAGCAAAGGGCCTCCACTGTCTGCATGCTCTGATTTTGTTCTCTCTCCACTTGGTGGAAGTCCAGGCTACACTACACTAATTAGGGAGGCAAAACCAGATGCATCATCAACTCTTTATCATTATTCCTAAGAACAGACTGAAACATCACTTACCACAGAAATCATAACACAGCAGGAGCACAATTAGGAAATTAATGCAGAGCTGCTCCTTCATATCTCACTGTGTGGAGCTGCCAAGCCAAGAGATGGGGCAAAGCAAGTCACCTCTGCCTGTAGTTTGCCCCAGGCGGAACCCAGGCAAGCAGCACTGCTCAGGAACAAACACACAAACCCACACATACATCATCTATGCGTATAAGACACAATTCTTCACTTCTTGTGTGCCAGGTGCACAGACAGTGAGATTACATGAAACATAAAGCACAGTTGTTTTTTTTTGTAAAGGGACATATTTTTGCTTCGTTCATATTTTATGAAATTTTTTTGAAGAGGTAATCTGTGATTTGCTGATTATAGGTCATTATTCAAATGAAAAATAGGGAAATCTTTCCATTTTTATTGATACATCACAACATATTGCTGGTTAATGTTTATACTAAATGTTGGGTAACATACAGCAATATTTGGTATATTTTTATGGTATCTTTTAAATCAAATTACTCAAGCCACCTGTGGGGAATTTAAATTGTTTAAGCCAAGAGTTAGAATAAACTATAAAAGCACAAATTCAAAATTACTAGCAAGTCTAATCTACAGTTTCTTGGAAATGTAAGTGGTCAGTGTTAGACACATGACAAAGACAACATGCTGTTCTTAAGCTTAAGATACAGTTTTGCTAAGAGAACCAAATGCTCTTGTAGATTATTCCTGCTACACATATCCTATGTCAAACATTTTTATTTTGGTGGTTTTTGTTGTTTTTTTTTAAATCAGGGTGACATTGGCTTACCAGGAATCCCTGGACATCCAGGACTGAGTGGCCCAAAAGGATGTAAAGGTAATGAGTTTATACAGACAGGCTTTCAAAAGAGCAATGCTTTAGGATTTATGTGCAATAGATGGCAAGGACTCACTAGAAAATCTATTTTTGCTTCTGTCCTGTTTTCCCTTAAAGCATGACTATAATTAGAAACAAGTCTCATTTACCTAAAGGCAAAAATTGAATTTCAATATACCCTTTAACAGTTTACTCCTTTAAAAGATGATCTTACTAACTTAGAAGATAAATTCATGTCAAATTTCATAGTGTTTAAAAATTCCATAAAAGATATGTACAAATCCATTTGTATGGATATGAAAAGTTTGTCAAATCAAACAAAAGCAAATGCAATCAAGGTGAACTGTCATAATTTGCATGTGCCAAAGCAATTTTCATTCTGTGTTCCCTCAGTCCCTTTTATAGCCGTGAATATCTATCAGTAGACTTCATGATCTTACAAAATTGTCCAGCTTTGGCTCTGGGGATGAAAAGGATGCTTGTATGAAATGGAAGTCATTGTACCCCCACAGGTGAGAGAGGTGACCCAACTTCTCTGCTTGGAACCCGCGGCCGGAAAGGGCCTCCCGGAGATCCAGGATTACCAGGTACCCCTGTCTGACTGAAGGAGGAGTTGAACTTAAGAACTTATTTTGTCTGAGTTTTGTTAGCAGGGAGGGAGCTCTGCCTCCTCTGCATACTGAGGGGTTCTGTAGGGAAAAGCCCAGGGACTGAAGAGACATCCCAGTGTGCAACAAGCCTGGCACAAGTGTAGGAGGTGTAGGCTGCTGCTGTCCAGCACTGATGGACACACCAATACTTTTATAATCAAGTCTGGCTTGGCTCTCTAGTGCTGGCCATTTCTGCTCTGTCAGGTATCACCAGTGAGACCTGTACAATTCATTGATAATAGACAGATGCAAAAATCTGAAGTATTTGAATTAGATTCTCTTTCTAGTCAAGAAACCTCTTACTGGATTTTATATTTGTTAATTTATTGTTAAATGAGGAATGGGCAGCTTTTAACAAATAAATGCTAGATTACTCTTTTATTCTTCTTTAAGGACTCTCTGGATTCCCAGGGGAGAAGGGTTTACCAGGAATCCAAGGACAACCTGGAGGGCCAGGATCCAAGGGGGACCCCGGATATCTAGGAATACCTGGATTACCAGGTAATACCAAAGTTTAAAAAATAGTACCATGTAATGGCTTAAAAGACACATGGAACAGGAAAATGCAGTTAGGAAGGCTCCTCTGTGGAGAACTTTGGAAAAATCAGAGATCATGTGAAGGGGTGTATTGAAAGCTGTTTCTGTGTCTATAGACAGCAGCAATTGTCTGCTCAGCCTCAGAGAGCACAGGCCATTGATTCCTCACACACCCTCAGACACTCTCAGGTACCACAGATTAACACAGCGTGCTGCATAGTATGGAGAAAGATACCCAGTTTAGATTTGCATATTCACAGGGGTTTTTTTCCCGCATTCTCAGGAGCTCCAGGTCCTCAGGGATTACCAGGAGAACCTGGAGAAAGAGGGAGACATGGAATTTTGGGACCTCCAGGATTGCAAGGGTTACCTGGACCCCATGGCAGAAAAGGTAAACAATACACAGTGCCATTCTAGTGGTAATATAACAGTGCCAGACATAAGTGAAGTGAAAACAGAAAAGGACTAACTGTGACAATGATTTGGATTCTGTGGTCTCAAACTCCTACAAGAATTCAGCCAGTTCCCATCACCTTTGAAAAGTAACATAAATGCTACCTCAGAAAACTGGGATACAATTTAAAAGGAGAAAGGTCGAAACAGAGTCTGGCTCAGCTGATATAACTAATTACAGGACTTAAGGAAAGAAAAAGAAGTTTGCAGTAATTTGTTGTTGTTTCACTTCAGTTATGCTGTGTTCTACATTTTCACCATGGAGTGCCACTGTTACTCTACAAACCCAGCAGACTGCAATGGACAGCTCTGTCTTACACACTTGTTTTAACAAATTATGATAACTTAAGTTGGGGTTTATTGTTGGTTTTCTTGTTGCATTGTTTTCTCCCAAAACTGAATTTTGAGGAATTTAATAGAGAAATGTTTCCTCCAAATCCCAATTTACACTTCTCACAATGATTATTGTGTTTAGATTGGACAATAGTTCATCTATACAGTTGGTTTTGTTGGAGAACATTATTAACTCTTACTGTTCTCAGAACTGAAATTTTAAGTTACATCAATAGCTCATGAAGAAAGTTATCAATTCCTCTCTGTCATATTGTGGTCCACAACCAGCTCCTGAACAGGAAGAATATTAGTAACCCATATACAGAAACCACAGTAAATTAACACCTGGGGCTGTGATAAATGGTTAGAGAGAACAAGAGATCCACTTTTTCAAATTCAGCCTAAGGAAAAATCAAGGAAGTTTCTTACAAACTACTGAAAATATCACTGAAAAATAGAAACCATTTATGAATGTTTGCAGTAAATAAGTGGTGCTGATTTAAACTGTCATGACAGATTCCCTGCTGGTGCCTAATGTGCAAGAGAACAGTTCAGTGTTGCAAACAATATTTGCTGTAACAAAGGCAGAGATCTGCTGTGGCAGGGATGTCTGAAGGGAGAAGGGTCAAAAAAAAACCCCTCAAAATATTCTTTTGCTGAAAACTTCTCCACAGCAGATGGACTCTTTCCTTCCTGCCTTAAGGGGTAAGACCCTTCCTTTCTCTATCATGCAGAAGTTACTGCAAGTCCTGCACAGGAACATAAATTAACACAGGTGCTGCAGAAGGAAAAGTTCAGTTTCAAATGGTAGTTCATTAGAGACCGAGTTGGCTGCTAAGCTTGAGGATTTTATATATTGCCAGCATAGTTAAGAAGAAGGTTAACAACCTCTGAAAGTATATCCAGTAAAGAAAATGGGATGGTATTTGTATTCCAATTCAACTGGACAATACAGATCATAGTGCTGTTTTCAACAATTGCCAGCATTAAAAAATGAGATGGATAATTGGCTGCTCAGAGCTGAGTACATGGCCTTGTCAGTCTCACTGGCCCTCATTTAAATTAAAGGTGTTGTGCCCAAAGAATTTTAAGATTTTTATAAAATTAGTTAAACAGCATCTACCAAAGCACAATCCCATTTTCTTTATCACAGTAGTTTTACTAGTTAAGGGCTTAGTCTGGCAAGCCTTACTTGTGTGAGTAATCCTTGATGGAGCAAGTAATATTAAGAATATCAGCAGAATTACTTGTGTAAGTAGAAGCTGAGTTGGGCTGTCCAATACAGACACAGTGGTTCATGCATGGGTCAGCCAATTCAGCTGCACCTAGAAATATGGAACTATAGCAATCCAAAAATTCAGAATTACAAGTGCTGATATTATAATGGATTGTTGGCAAATGTGTCAGAAATTCCCTGGAAAGCAAGTAAACCAAGCCATAAATCTTGCCTGAATGAGTCAAAGATCAAAAAAGTTTTCAATGATGACTGGGGCCCAAAATTATTTAGAGGTTCCTAATAATTTTAAAATACCACTGTTAAATTCCCCAAATGCAATTCTTACATAAATTTGAAAATGGGAACATGTCCAAAGCACAGAGAGGCTACAGAAAGCAGGTCTGAAACTTAGAATGTCATGAAAAGTTAAAGAACAGTTAATTAAGGGCATAGACAATATTACAAGTTGGATTACTAGTATCCCACAATATAAAGTGGATTACAAAGAGAGCATATTATCAATGTTTTTCAGATTTTCAAACAATCTTCTGGATTTAAAAGTTTTCCAGTCTGGTGTTTGCTACAGGCTAGATTTTTTTCCCTTTCAATTCATTCATTGTTAAGTTTTAACTAAAATGATTCAACAGTTTCTGAGAGCAAAGCTGTGTGATTATAATTTTTCATGTGGCTGTTAGAGAACTCTAGTGCCTTTTTATTTTTCCTTTCTCAGATGACCCATCTGTGAACTGGGGAAGTTTAAATTTGGCAGGTGAAGCAGTTGATGAAGGGCATTTGTGTTGCTCTTCCTACAGCGATTTGTTTCTGCCAGATTTGACCAGTTTATAAACTTAAAAAAATATGTCCATTCATACGCTTAAGTAGAGAAGTAAATCTTCCCAAGATTCATGCTCTGGATATGCACAGCAGATTGTTGTGCTACAGGACATGCTGGCATCAAGCATGGGCATCAAAACACAGAACCTACATATCTTCTATGCCAGGAAGGGGCTAGACAGGGGAAGGAGAGAGACAAAAAGATAATTCAGACTTGTGGGAAAAAAAACCCCACTACAACTGGACTTGGAATCCTGTATGGCAGGGGAAGGATTGGTGGGGAAGGAAATGGGACAGAGATGAGCAGCAGAGGTGGAACAGACACAGGAACAGACACTGACAGTGTTATTGAACTTCTCAATGATCAGTGTCCACTCTAATCTGTCCCTCTCTAGAGCAACAGGCATCCCGTCTGTTCCTCTATCTGAAACCTCTTTGCAACCTGTTACCAAATGACCCATCAGTTTTGCCAGATCTGTTCCTATCCCCTTGTGACAGATTGTTGTGTGCATTTTCACATTCAATAGTTTATATATGCAACTTGGGAAACTACAAAGTACTGAAGACATGGAGATATTTTTACCCTCCACTGCAAGCAACAAACACAATCTCAGATTAGATCAACTTTAAAAAATTGATAAAAAAGTGCCATCTATGTTTTTACTTACTATGTTTTAGCAATTTTCAAGAAAGCACAGATTACAAAGCAAAAGTGACTATGCCTAACACTCAGCCTGTGATCTGGTCATCTAGTGAACTTCACTAGTGACAAAGCTGTTCTTTATAGTATTCTCAGATTGTTGTCTTCAGAGACTTTGTGCTGTTAAGTTCTGAAAATTTCTGTAATAGTGTGATGCCAAACAGCATAGTTTTCTGTGTGAAATCTGCAGGACCAGAGAAAAGAATCCAAGTGAAAGTTTAGCCTCTTTTTAGTGCAGCTAGATTAAATTGCACTTGCATTTTGAACAGAAGCTGTGAAGAGGTTCCAGCTTTACAGCCACTTTTGGAGGTACCTGTAACCCCATCACGTGGTCATGACAGGGTAGCACAGCTAAATAGTTAACCACAAGGAGCAGTAGCATCCAGACACAGACACAAGGTCCACTGTAAATTAGCCCATACAGAGCCTCCTACTGCTGACTGAAGTATGGAAATACCCACAGGATTAAAAGGTATGTTTCCTGCTTTGATTTGAAACTGTATTATGATTGCTATTTTCAAACTTTTCATGTTTTCCTTTTCAAAAGGAATCAGGTGCAGTGTGATCTGATCTTCAGTTGCTGATTAGAATCAAATTCAGCAAGTGCCCCATTTTGATCCAGGATGAGTTGTCAGATAAAAAAATGGCATAACTTTTAATTGTGACTTTCAAATATTATTGTGGCACCCAGACATGCCTGTTATACCTCTTAGGTCTTCCTGGACTGCCCGGACTGGATGGCTTGGATGGACTAAAAGGTCAAAAAGGTTCTGCAGGAGCTCCAGGTAAAGAAGGCAAATAGCTACGTGGAACAGAAAATCTTCTCTTAAACTACTGAGGGTGCAAGGAGCGGTGTGTGTTATTTTGATGTTTGCCTTGCCCAGAAGACATTATTAAGGCTCAGACTAAACTTCTAAACAGAATCTAAAATGCCTAATGACACACCTGCAGTTATTTGTGGGGAAAACTTTCAAACTTCCATTACTCACATAGTTTTGTTGGAACAGTTCAAGGCTGTTTATAAAATTAAAATGTTCAGTGCAGATGATTCAAAGGAAAGCCAAGTCTCCTCTTTTTTATATGTACAAGATAAAACTAACAAATTAAAAGGAGACTTGTGAAATCCCAGCCCCATTCCTTAATGGGAGTTGTGCCACAAACTTAAGGGGAACGTGGATTTCACTCACTCTGATGTATTTGCAACTTTCAAAATGTGCTTTTGAAGTACTATTAAAAAAACAATGCTTACCATCTACCTAGAGTTTACAAATATGTGCTGATAGAAAATCAAATTTAGAACCATGTAAGCAGTTTACCTTTCAAGTTACAGACAATAACGACACCATATAAAATAACTCCTAAAGAAGAGCATTAAAGCAAAGAAATTACTTTCTTTGAAAGAGATGAATTAGGGCCAGATTCAACAAAACCCTATCCAGCTTCCAAGAGAGAACCAGAAAAACAGCACTAGGCAACCCTTACAAGGAGGAACATCTGCAGCTGGTATTTCTATTCTGCACATCTGTATTTGTACTCACTTTAAGCTTTATGTACATAATTGTTTTCTTACAAAGGTCAAAGTGAAACAGGGCCCCCAGGATACTCAGGAGAAATTGGACCAAAAGGAGACAGAGGTGAACCTGGATGGCCTGGTATTTCTATTCCAGGCCCCCCTGGAGAAAGGGGATTCCCAGGATTCCCAGGTAAGAAAGGCTTTTCTCCTTAGTGCTGCTTTGCAGAATTGAAATTAAGCTCATACAGGTTCTTACCCTGCTTAAGAAGAACATTATACACAGCCAGAAGATTCCCTCCCTAAAAACATTTCTGTTGTAGTAACATGCTGATGTTTCCTGAGTAGAGATACAGAGACCTCAGAATTTCTTTATTGTGTTAGAGGAGAGGAAAGAATGAAAATAGACAATTATGGACTTGCACAGGCTCGGGGAACTGCTCGGTAGCGTTGTCTCTTGGCAAGAAATTCCTGACAAAAAAGAGCACAGAAGATCTGGCAGTCACAGAACTACAGTAAATCTATCAACTATTGAGATGTAAATGTGAGAAGGAACTGCATCACAAGATTGCAATGATTATTTAGGAGCTTGGTGATTTAGGAATGACAGAAATAGAAAAAGCAAGTGTGTGAGGAAGGGCCACTGAGAAACTTAAGAGATCTGAGCATCCATCCTATGAGGAGAGGCTGACGGAGGGGGAATTGCTGAGCCTGCAGAAGAGAAGGCTCAGGGGGGAATTTATCCATGTGTGTCAGTACCTGAGGGGAAGGATGCAGAGAGGGTTTCTTCACAGTGGTGTCCATTGAGTGGACAAGAGGTAATGGGCACAAACTGACATACAGGAAATTCTACTTAGATATAAAGAAAGGTTTTATTTTTCCTGTGAAGGTAACTGAATACAGGAACAGCTTTCCTGGAGAAGTTATGAAGCATCTGTCATCAGAGATACTCAAACCCCAGCTGGACAGTCCTAGGCAACCTGCTCTAGCTGATCCTGCTTTGAGGGCAGGGTTACACTAGGAAGCCTCTAGAGGCCCACTCAGCCCTCAGCAATTCTGTGATTAGAAGTGACATGAGCTTTATGCTGCCAAACCTTTGCCACAGTGTCACATAACACACAGAAAAATAGCAGAAGGTGAATTCTGATGAGGTGAATTATTCTAAGATGAAGACACAAGAATTTTTCTCAGTTTGGTTACTAGTTTGTGAACTGGGGGAGTAAACAGAATGGTCCTGTTGAACAAAAAAGAGAAAAAGTTTAATTCTGAGATGTATTAACACTGCTTTTCATTGGATAGGCAAAGCTTCCCATGGTATATGACCAGCTTTGATAAATTAGGGAAAACACACTGAAGAGTAAGTGGAAGGATAGGGTCAAAAGCAAGACTGAAGAAACTAGATTGGGGTTTTTGTAGAAAAGAGAAGACAACAGAATGCAACATGCATGTTAACAAGCTGTGACTGTTCAAAAGTGTAACTCTTTCTGCCTTGATGCAGGGCATTGATGTCTTAGTTTGCAAAAATCCAGACTACAAATTAGGAAAACAAAAAGCATTTAAGGCTGGTAAATTCATTTTTTTCACTGAGGCTTTTAGGAACCAGCTGAACTCCCTTATACTAGGAACAGTCCATGAGTGCTTATGCTGCTCCAGGCAGAACAGTTTCACAGTTCCCACTCACCCTATATTGTTACCATTTCTCCCATTGTCCAAACTCAGGGGAAGAAGTTTATTTGTGCCAACGTTCCAGTTTGTGAGGATTCATTCTTTAGGTTACATAGATTTTATGGGAAGAATTAAAACTTTAAAAAGATAACAAGTATTTTCACTTTGACAAGAGGGCTTCATTAGCCTGATCACTGGTATGTTTGATATAAAAGTAAGAGCATACATTACCTCCATGACTTCCCATGTCAGCATTCTTTTACTGAGCAACTTCTGTCTCCAATCTAAAAAAATTCAGATAATTTTTTTCTTTTTTTTCTTACCCTTTTTTTTAAAAATGATCCTTTAGGTAGAAGAGGACCTGTTGGACCGACTGGACCTATGGGAAGATGTCCTGATAGTGCTTCTCCTGGTCCTCCAGGTGATCAAGGACCACCTGGTTTAGATGGCATCAGAGGTATTAAAACTAAAAATACCAATTTTTATCATGTAAAAAACCCTGAGGCTATTAAGAATCACAGGGCTACTGTCTGGAACAATGTATAGAAGTTGCATAAGGAACAAAGAAACCCATCAATACCTCAGTGAATACACAGAGAAGTGAACACTGGAGAGATCACCAGAGCAAAGACAAAATACAGATCTCCAGATTAAGCAACACAGTAATAATTCATACAATATAAAATATAAATATACAGAAACAGTGTTTCAATGCATGTACTGCTAACTTGCTGCCTTTTGCTTGCACAGAATTTAAACAGCTTTCGGAGCTATTCCTGTTATTGTCTTTCTTACAAAGGCTTATGCTAATTTCCAAAAACGTGCAAGGCCTGTCCTATGTCCTAGGGGGAAAAAAAACCCACAAAAACCAGTGGAACAAGGCTATTTTTAGATGTTTAAATTTTGTGCATACATTTAGGATAAAGTTGTATTACCACAGGTCACCCTGGCAATCCTGGCCCTCCTGGAGAGACTGTCTTTGTGCGAGGAGATCCAGGGGACATCGGCTTTCGAGGGGCACCAGGCAATCCTGGGCAACGAGGACAACAAGGAGCCAGAGGCCCTCCAGGGAACCAAGGAAGAGAAGGCCCAAAGGGTATGATCTGACATGTTTTGATCTACTGTGTGCACTTATGCCCAGCCCCAAACAACTGAGCCCTGTGCCCAGGGGATTGCCATTGGAGACTGAGCCAGGTAGGAGGGGTAGAGGCTGGACATTTCACAGCTCTGCCCAGGTATGTACTGGTAAGATAGGGCTGGGGTAGAAGGTGAGAGCAGACACAGATTCACATGCACTGTTTCCAACAGCTTGTTGGAAGACTCCCCTACCAATCTGAGAACAAGGCAGTAAAATGTTTGAGTTTGCCAGATAAGCAAACCTCAACCCCTCTTCAGAGGTCTTAAACTATGGAAAATGTAGATGTGCTGGAATTAATACACTCTCACATCTGTGCCATATCAATAGCTTTGGACTGTCAACAGATCCTTTAGTTGGAAAACAGTAATCTAGATATTCTGCTTCTTCCACACATTGTAAAGAAACCCCATTTACACCAATCACTTTCAATCTCTATACAAAGAAGTCATAAATTTTAATTCAACTCAAGACCAGGGAGAGAAGAGGAAATAAGCATATCTCTTTGAGGTGTTCCAAGCAGCCAGACTTCATTTTATTTATGTTTGGTTGTATTTCCAGGTCCTATGGGGATTCATGGCCCACAGGGTCCACCTGGTGCTACAGGACAACCAGGAGACCAAGGTTTTCAAGGAAGACCTGGTCCTAGAGGTCCCCCAGGTACTTAAGAACCTGTTGCTCATTGTCACTCAACTGTAACTGTGCTCCCTCTATTCATATATAATCATACTAATGTTTACTTGCATACAGACAATTTAAACAATCTCAGAAAAAAACCCCACAATTGCCAACTTAACTGGTTTCTCATTTGAGTAAAAGTTTCTGAACTATGTATTTGTTTCTAATGTCACCCATGCAAATGATTCCACTTCTCATTCCATTCTTTACTCTAATTTACATGCCTGAAACTTGTTTCCACCTGCACCACAATGGCCACAATCTGCTTTCCATTTTTCAAATCCTTCAGGTTTTGTAGGTAAGTTCATGACTGTTGATTATTGTTCTTTTCATGGAAGCTCCCTTATGTATAGATATACACAACTCATTAGGTGTTCTTGGTGTTGCTGCTAGAAATAGTGGGTACTGCTCCAAGGACATAGTTCTAGTATCTGTGTCACAAATAGCTACCACCAAGATCATGCTAAAGCTCTTTTGAGAAGTACCATGCTAATGATGTCAATTAGACTTGTGAAACACACTTGCTTCTAGTTATTACTCTGGTTTTTTGGTTTTCACACAAGATGCTTTCTAACCCAAGGTTTAGCAAAAGCTTGAATTCTAACACTGGATTACTAGAAATACTGATCTCTTCATCTGACCAAATTATATTTCAAAATGCAAATAGGCAAGAGCTCCCAGTAACTTCACTATATAAAATGTGGCTGTTCTTTATTTTTTTATTAAAATTATTTTAAATGGCTATTATGGGCTAGCTTATTTGGCCTGTTTATTGATGGTCTTGCAGCAACAAAATAGGGAAAATACTGTAAAATTTTACATGTGCTAAGGTGTTTGCACTGAAATTGGGTAGGCTTTAGGCTTCAACTCATATCACTTTGGGGCATATTAAGACAGTAACTGTACACCAAATATTTGAAATATAGGACTGTTTAGCTTGGAAAAGACCTTCAAGATCATCAAATCCAACCATTAACCCAGCACTGCCAAGTCCACCACTAAATCATGTCCCCAAGTGCCACATCTACATGCCTTTTAAATCCCTCTAGGGATGGTACCTCCACCACTTCCCTGGGCAGCCTGTTCCAATGCTTTACAACCCTTTCTGTGAAGAAATATTTCCTAATATCCAATGTAAGTCTCCCCTGGTGAAACTTAAGGCCATTTCCTCCTGTTACTTGGGAAAAGAGACTCACTACAAGCTCCTTTTAAGTAACTGTAGAGAGCAATAAGGTCTCCCCTGAGCCTCCTTTTCTCCAGCCAAAACACCCCCAGTCCCCTCAGCTGCTCCTCATCAGAGCTGTACTCCAGACCCTTTCCCAGCTCCACTGCCCCTCTCTGGACATGCTCCAGTCCCTCAGTGTCTCTCTTGCAGTGAGGGGCCCAGCACTGGACACAGCACTCGAGGTGTGGCCTCACAGTGCCCAGTACAGGGGGACAGTCCCTGCCCTGCTCCTGCTGGCCACACTATTGCTGGCACAGGCCAAGATGCCCATCTGGGCACAGATCACAGGTCAGCTAGCTTATGCTGGCTAATGCTTGCCATGCTCTTAAATGCTGTGCTAAAAGACTAAGAGTAAAATTAAAAGCAGTGAGACTTAATAATTCCAGATTTTAAAATACTTAAATTATAATTCTGAACACCAAAATCAGCCAACACTTATGTTGAATTTGCATGGGAAATATTAACCAAACTTCCAATTCACTTTCCTGTTACACATTCCAGGTGACCCTGGTGAACCAGGAAAAGTAGATGATTCATGCCCTAAAATCCCAGGGCCTCCTGGGGAAGCAGGGCAAAGAGGAGAGGATGGCTCTGCAGGATTACCAGGGCCAATAGGCCACCCTGGACCCCATGGTAAGCTTGTGTTTTGAAAGCTTGGATGTCCATTTTAGCCATTTAGACAACAAACTGAAAAGAGCTTGTGTCAGTGTTACTCCTGTGTGGTTTACACTCTGTCTCTTCCCCTTAAAAACTTACTAACAGTCTCCAGAAACATGTAGTGGGCTGGTTAATGCTGAGGATGATGGATAAATGTAGCTGAACCAGGCTGTTTGAGCCTGCCTGCACTACATTCCCTTTTCCTGGGCCAGGGAGGGCCAAAGCATCAGGCACTGTTGAGAAAAGAGTTCTTCAAATGGTATTTTTTCTTTTTCCCAACAAATGATAAAGCAATGCCTCAAACTACTCCCATGGTTTAGACATAGTTGAAGGATGTTAAAAATATACATGCTTTAAAATTTGGCAGTAATGAATTCCAAAGCTCTGCTAACCAAAGTCCTAAAAGGCACTGAAGTCAGAGAGGTGGCTACAATAGTGCTCTTTATCTGTTAGAACATGAAAAAGTTACCACAAAAGAAAACTGACCAAAGAGATCTTAAAAAGAAGTGATGAAAGACTGAAACATTCTTCTAACAGATAAAAAGAAAACAAGAGTGATGCTGGAACTGATGATTCCAACAGGAAGACCATTTTCATGGAAACGCAGCATAGCCTGTCTGCATAGTGTCTTCAGTTTAAACAGTGGAATCCCTCATGTGGGTTTAGGTATTTCCTACTTGGGAAACTGAAGTTTCTTGTGGCTGCTCTGGACATCCAGTGCCTCCATGGAGAAAATCCATGATTTTCTCCCAGGAGATTCCCTGCAGCAGTCATTCCCCTCATGGAAGTAAACACAATTCACTCTTTAGTTTTACATATCTTAACTGATTTTCCAGCTAAAAGGTGTTGTATTTTCACTGTATACATCATTGAAAGGGTTTCTGTAAAACAAGATGATACAGTGTCACATACTTGCACTGGCTTAATGAAAGAAGTAAAGAAATACATATTAATGCTTTTCCTTTCATTAAGATAGGAGAATTCAAATTCTCTTCTGGCTTGGAAGGCAAACTGGAAGTTTTACTGGCAAAAGCAATGTGCTTTACTAAAACTTTAGTGTGCTTAAGCTTTGGCAGAATAACTGCACAACCAACATAGAAAAGCTGTTAATTGTTTTGACTGGTTTAAGTTTTCTTGATGAATTTAGTAAAAAAGTAACATGGGGAAATTTTGAATGTTGGGAGACAGCCTTGAGTGACTCAGTTTGCAGGTTAAATAGCAAAATCTGCAAGGAATGAAACACACATCATTACTATTAGCGAGCGCTTTAATTTCAACTGTAAATCACAAAAGTTCTATACAGAGGATGTAAAACCTTATCAGGAGCTGCTGTTACTAGAGTCATGCCTTTGAGCTCCTACTGTGGTCACAGAGTGGGTAAGTTGTGAAGAGAATTCCCAGCAGAAAGCTGTTCTGCACCTCCCTGTCCTGGTGTCTGTTCTGTTATTTCACCCTTTGTGTTTGGACACCCTTTGTGTAACCTTAAATGCAGCCCTATGAAGGAAAAGCACATACTTTGTGTATTTATCTAGGAAGAAAAGGAGAAGAAGGGTCATGTGGCCTGCCAGGTCAGGATGGCTTACCTGGGGCACCTGGCCCACCAGGTGACCAAGGGAGCAGAGGAGAGCAAGGATACGCTGGGCCACGAGGTAAGAGTGGAATGTGACTGTGGGGGAGAGATGTGGGAGATGATGTACAGACCAAGTTTTCTCTCTACTCTCCCAGTGCACACATGGATATATCCACATCTAGCCTGAGATTCCATGACACTCCTTTCCCCCTCTCAGTTCAAACACTGACAGAGACATTTGTGAATGATTTCATAACAAGACTTGTTGAAAGAAAATTCATCTCAGCATCTATTATTAACCAGAAAGGCAATTAACTACACAGGCTCAGAGAGCACATATCAATAGGCATGCATCTCTGAGTCAGGGCTAATGGGGCAACTGTCTGGGAGTAATTAGAATTGTATTTTAACTGTGGCTGCTCTTTAATAAATGAAGGGTTTAATACATATGTGAGGAAGGGGCATTGACTGTTACTGCAAAGATTAAAATTCAGTCTAGACAGGTCATCCTAGCAAGTCTGGGAAATCATTGCTCACCTCAGTTCATTTCTTCATCCATACAGCACAAGACAGAGGCACAACAGAAAAGCCAATGCAAAGTGTTCAGAGGCAGTCTAGTTCATTTCTCTCCCATAAGAAGGATAACATAAGCCTGCTGGTGTATTTATTGCCCATGACAGCCTGTGAAGTTGTATTATATTCAGTCAGGAGCTCCTTGTTGAACACTTAACACACAGCTAGTGTGAACTTTTGCTGTATTTTATACAAGTATAAATTTCTTTTACCTTTCTCCTGTGGATAAGGTCCACCTGGCCAGACTGGTATCCCAGGACCACCAGGCCCCCATACAAGATCTGCAAGTGGATTCTTGCTCGTCCTTCACAGTCAGTCAGACAGAGAACCCCTCTGCCCCCAAGGGATGCCAAAATTATGGACTGGCTATAGCTTGCTGTATCTGGAAGGACAAGAGAAAGCCCATAATCAAGATCTTGGTATGTATTGTAGTTCATAATTCCAGCTAAGGACTAATATGGTATGATCTATACAATGAAAGACAAGGCAAGTGGCAGCACAATATAGAATCTATTTACTACAAACTCAAAACTAATTTACACTGATAATAATGAATGTGGTTGTGCTGCCCTATTATGTGACCCATTAAAAATGACTTTCTGCTGCTATGTAATTGAATAAAAAAAGTATTTCTATCTCTAAGTAATTTTGACTAGAAGTTGGAGAGATGAGTTGTTCATTTCACTTATCCTAGGGAGTCATTTTGGGCTGTCTTTGAAGTGTCTGGAGAGATTTTCCTAGGTCAGAAATCTCATTTGGCCACTCTTAAATAGCTCCCTGGAGGACCTGCTTCTTTTTTACTGTAGAGACAGCTTGGGCAGAAGAGCAGGTTAAGTTAGGTAGTTACAGCTGGACCCTGTAAATAAGCTTTACAAGTAGATTATGTATCATGTGTACAGCAGAATTCCGTGCTTTTAAGAGTCAGAAGCCAATATTTTTTTGGAAAAGCCAAAGCCAAGTTTCTCCCAGAGACAGCTCCTTTTGGTGTCCTGGGTCATTTCTTCTACATCTCCTACAATTCTGACCAAAATCAGCTGTCTAAACAAGCTGCCTGCCTTGCAGCCTGAGAAACTGTTTGGTGGCAATTTGCACAGAAAGAGTTTCCTAAATTCTTGTTGACTTGTTATACAAGAGGCAGAGAAGTCTCCCAGGAGGAAAGATCAAGGACCTAATAAGCTGAACAAAAAAGAAGGGTTTAAAAGAGCAATAAAAAGAGCTATTTTTAGAATAGCAGTGATGTTTTAAAATATTTTCACTATTGTGTGTTTGGCATTCCCCAGGAAAGTCAGTTGCTAACAGAATGTCTCATAACAGCAGTGAAAATAAGATTCAATGAGAACAGATTCCCCATCTCCTGTGATTTTGCAGGCTTTTTCCCCACTCAGGCTGCTCCAGTCCTTTATTAGTACTGGAATGGAATATTATCAGTGATAAACAAAAGTAGCTTCTGTATAGAAAAGTCACATGTCTTTAATGAAAGTGTTTGGGTTTGGGGGCATTGGAGAAATAATATTTCACACAGAGAGTTCAAGGTAGAACTTTGTCCAGTGATTGTTGTTAACTAAATAGGTCATCATGAAACTGTTCTACATTCAGTTCTGGAAGGACTTCACCTCTGAAGTATGCTGAAGTATGCACTAGTCACTCTTTAGTTCCCACTGATGTCTGCCTGATGAGAATTTTGCAGGATTGGCTCTACAAAATCCCTCAATCCTTTTATTTCACTTTGAGATGCTCTGAAACCTTTCTGGAAGGCAACAGAACAGCTGCTGAGATTTCAGCTTAGTGCACTGGTAGCAACGGCTTGTCATACTTTACAAAAATTTTCTATTTATCAGCATTGGCATTTGGTTTCTCACTGCTCCTATTGAGTTTGTAAATAGCTAATCTCCTTTTAAACCAGCCACCACCTCTTGCCTAATTTGTTTTTCAGTGTTGGCACAGCTAAGAAATTTGTTATCATAACTGTTTCCCATGGTGACAAACTACATCATGTTTAAATGCTGGCTTGCGACACAATTAAACATTATTGGTCAAAGTAAGACACTTCTTGGTAAAAAGTCTGTTTTTCATGTAACAAGCCATTTTGGTAAAGGGCTTGGGAGGTTCAAGATCTGTGGATTACCTAACTGATGCTAAGATATATGACTTTGCAGCAACATTGGCCAGAATACTATTGTCAACTTACCTAGAAGTGGAGTAACTTGCATCATTTGCTATTGTTTTCAGGTCTGGCAGGCTCTTGTCTCCCTGTGTTTAACACCATGCCC
This sequence comes from Sakesphorus luctuosus, assembly GCA_013396695.1. NCBI lineage: Eukaryota > Metazoa > Chordata > Aves > Passeriformes > Thamnophilidae > Sakesphorus > Sakesphorus luctuosus. Next base: position 206,658 of record VWZD01012438.1, read on the forward strand.
TTTGCTTACTGTAACATCAACCAAGTGTGTTACTACGCCAGCCGTAATGACAAGTCTTACTGGTTATCCAGTGCTGCTCCTCTGCCGGTGACGCCGCTCTTGGAAGAAGAAATCCAGCCCTACATCAGCAGATGTGCCGTGTGCGAGGCCCCAGCACAGGCAGTGGCAGTTCACAGCCAAGATGAGTCAATTCCTCCCTGCCCAGAGAACTGGAGGAGCCTTTGGATAGGATATTCTTTTCTGATGGTAAGAGTCTGGGCATGTGATCCTATAGGAAAGTTTCTTTCATCCAGGTCTTGTAATCCAAATTTCAAAGATTTTTAGCTCTGAAAAGTAAATTATCCAACGCCTACTAAACATTAAAAGGGAAAATTCACAACAAGAAACAAAATGAGGGTTGTTAGTTCCAAATTGCAGCACCTGACTGAAGCTGCATATTTCGTACTCACAGCCTTAAGGCAACATTTCTTAAAATTACAAAGTTTTTGCCTGCTTGTCTGTAATAAACAATGGGATTTTCAGGTACAAAGACATAACTTTCAGAATTAGAGCTCCAAGCCTTTGTAATGCCATTCTCGAGTTACATTTGCAGCAGTTTAGATAACAGCATCATGCAGAATCAACCCAGACTACTCCTTTCTTCAGTTTGATAAATACCTGAAAAATAAAGGAGCTGGTTCTAGACTTTTGAGAGTAACTCATTACAGAGCAAATTAAGATTTTCTCCAGCAAAGAAAGCTTACTCTAATTTAAGATTACCAAACCCAGTACAACTAAAATCAAATAAAGTAAGAAAAAAGACAGATTAACATAATTTACCTGTTTTCCATGCACAGTTCTCAAGTCCTCTCATTGTTTTTTCCAGCACACTGGATCTGGTGATCAGGGTGGTGGACAGTCCCTTATGTCACCTGGAAGTTGTCTGGAAGACTTCAGATCAGCCCCATTCATTGAATGCCAGGGCCAGCGGGGAACATGTCAATTTTTTGCTAATGAATACAGTTTCTGGCTGACAACTGTGATGCCTGAACTGCAGTTTGCATCAGCCCCCCTGTCAGGAACTCTTAAAGAAGGACAAGAGCAGAGGAAAAGAATCAGTAGGTGCCAGGTATGCCTGAAGCATGGCTAACAAGCAAACCAAAAATGGACAGCTAGAGAGAGAGACTTGTTAAAGATAAACAACATGCCAAAGGCTTTTACAGCATTTCATATTTGAATATATTTGAAAGTGTGCAGAACTGTTCTCTTTGTTGGAATGGATATATAAGACTGAAACATGAAGGATCTGTTGAACCTCATCCACCCATCTACAGGTAGTAAAATCTAGAGTAAATTATTAATTTTAAGAAATGAAACTGTCACATTGGAGTCCACTGCCATCATGTACAGGGAACAGGGTGAGCCTGGAGGGTTGAGTCAGGTTGGGAAGACCAAGGACACTGTACCTGTTGGGAAAGACAATGGATTTCCTATTAGACATGGCATTTACTACTGAAAGAGTATGTGCATTTATGTGGCATATTATGAATATTTATCCATATCTATAGAAATGTGCAAACATACAGATGTCAAAGCCCTGTAGCTGAATTCCCCAAGTGAAAGAAACTTTGCACGTGCTGTTTCTGAGGGAAGAGGAAAAATTAATTGTTAAAGAAATCTCATAATAAAAACAATGAAGAGGAAAGTCTTTTACCATTGCAGTACTGAACCAAACTGGAAAAGAACTGTTAATGGACCTTTCATAAGCAACAAAAACTTGCAAATCCATTTAACAGCAAATTATGTAAGAAAATAAAAATTAGCTGAGATAACAAATCCTTAAAAATCTATACCTATATTTACAATTAATTTCTAAGAGCAGTTACATGAAGTGATTAAGTTCCAATCCAAGTAGCCGAAGAAACAAAGCAGTCTCTAGTATTAATTGAAAAGAAACAGTGCAATGGTGATAAAATAGGTGGACTTATCTGAATGACAAACATTAAGAAGTGCTAGGACAATAAATTTTGTTCATCTTTTGCTTCTTTGTTTGTAAATATATCACCAAAAGAAGAACCATCACCTCTGAGATCCTTATGAAATTATAGCTTTAGAGATGCTCTGTATTTTTCAAAAGCACAAGTTGTTAAAATGTGAATAAGCCAAAGCACTAATCACCTTTTGAAAAAGTTAAAACACATTTATACCTCCTTCATTCAGATGCAAAACCAGAACCATTTAATGCATATTTGAATATTGGGAAACATCTGAAAACACAGACTGCAAATGGAGAATTCATCATGTGCAGAAGGACTACAAATGCTCCTTTTACCACTTAAATAAGCTACATTTTACTAGAATGCAATCAAATGCTTTTTGCAGCACTTTCATTTCAATTCGTGTTCACTGAGGTGCCCCCAGCAAAAGGATTTCCAAGGAAACTGTGATCCTTGTCCAGGAGTCCCAATTCAAAGCAAACTCCCTCTGAAGCCATCACGAGTACAACAGGCTGATCAGCCAATTTAAAAGCTGGATACACAAACTCAAAGAGCAGGAAAGACAGACATTCTGGCCTCAGCCAGAGAAAAATAAAATAGTCAGAGGGTAAGTCCATTCGAGTGTAAATACATCTGACTGTGCAACTTCCTCCTGACAAAGCAGCCAAACCTCTTTGACCTGCCCTGGTCAACTGACTCCCCTGCTCTTTCACCTGGACAAGGGTCAGGAGCCCTCTTGGGGCACATCCGATGCCCACCTGTCCCAGGGAACATTTCCCTCTTGGTTTCAGTGCCCCCTGGGACAGGGGACACCTTTCAGATCTGACACCCCCGCCCCAGGCTCTCAAGGAGGGACCAACCCGTGCTGTTGAACTGCAGGTAGGAATACAATTCCCTCCTGGTTTCAGGCAGCATCCCACGCCCAGGGGAGAGCAGCACTCCTGTGTGACATGAAACCCACTGTCTCAGCTCTGTGATATGCTGAGGAGCGGAGAAGCCTCCTGTGGGAAGAAAGCAGCATGAGGAGAGGAGCACTGAGCTTTAGTCACCCATTCTTCAGGGTGTGCAAACTGCATCTCCAAAACCACCACAGGTAAAGCCACAAGGAGCTGATAGCTTCAGCTTATGGGAACAGTCATTGACAAATACACAGCTTCCTCAGGCGATATCCCCATTTCCTGAGTGGATTTAGGTAATTCCACGTTCACACCTCATTTATGACCTTCACCTGGCAGTACTCACTGCTCCTCCATCACTCCTTTGCAGCTCCTTTCAGGGGAGAAACTCTGGAGAAGGGCTGTGGCTTTGCTGGAATGCAAAGTGAAGCTTTTGGTATGAACTGCACTGAGGTAAACAACAAACAACCTTATACATTGTGTTATTGCAAACTTTGTCATTAAGACAAGTTGAAGACAACAAGGAATAAAATGGGATTTTGGAATTGCATCTTGTTCACCTAACTTGAACAAATACACAGAAAAAATCTTAAAAACATCTGAAAGAATCAACAAAACCCCCAACAATAATTTACATAAGACATTTCACAGTATTTTACCATTTTGCTCTTTTGTTTGTTTAAAAACCATCACACAAACCAGTCATATTTCTATATTACTTTGATGCAGTCTTTGCACCTGTGCCAGTTACATTTTACTAAGGTCTGTAAGAACACATAACCCTGAGATTAGTTCAGCTCATTAGAGCATGCTGATAATCTATGAGATGTGTTTTTAAGCTACTACTGATGTGTCAAATATTTCACAAGTGTGTAAATTCCTGTTCCATGCTCTGTCCAGCTGCTTTTTCCCCCCATGCAGGACAGGAGACAAAACAGGAGAAAAAGGAGCAAGCAAAGTCATTGGTCGCAATACAGACAGGGAAATCACCTACCAAGTACAGCTGAGGGCTAAACAGACTCAGCTCAGGGAATTTAATTTATTGTCAATTAGCATAAATTGACTGATTGAGGTTTTGGGGGAAAAGCTGACAAACCTTAAAATACCTTTGCGCCCAACTTCCCAGGCTCAACTGCTCTCCAGCCCCTGCTCCGCTTGCTTGTTACCGCTGCAGGTGACACAGTCCCTTCAAAGAGGCAAGAGCTAGCGAGGAGCTTGTAGGAGGGCAGATTTTGTTCCAGGTACACAGTGGTTTTTCTGTGCTGCACCTTCCTTCTCACTCTTTTTCTGTGCTCTGACATTGTTCCTTTGTGGGCTGCAGTCCTTTTCTGGGAGGACCTGCTCTGGCATGAGCAACCCCCAGATCCAAATTTAAGCAAAACTGGTGGAGAAATTCTTTCAGGCTAAACCCTTAACCAAAAAACTCCCCCCTACTTCAGCTGCTTCATAGGCACCAGAGAAAACCAAAAGAAGCATCAATGCAGTCAGAATACAAGTGCTTATAATCCATACATTTTTGGCCTGTATTTAGCACATTAACCCAAGCTGCTCACTAGTTTGAAAAAGATCCCATGGGTCCACACACAGAAAAATGCTGTGCAGATGAGGACTTCTGTTCCAAGGCTTGACCTGCATTAGAACTGTCTGCGCAAGAGAGAAAAAAAAAAACATTCAAGACCATGGGGAGGATCTGTAATGGGAACAGTTATTTGTAAGAAAAAGGATCTCTCCAGAGCCAGCTGTGAGGAGCAGCAGTCAGGCAAGGACAGAGCCCATCAGCCTTCACTCCAAAACAATAAAAACATTCTGACAACACTGGTAAGAATTTTCCAGCAGGTGAGGCAATTGCTTCATAAAACTGGAGATCTATTTCATGACTGGATCTGATTTCAGAAATCAGCATTTTAAACCGACCAAACAACAAAAACAGCCGTTGAAATTCTGCCCACCCAAACCAGCTGGAAAATTAGGCAGGTGGAGAAAAAAATCACTATCAGCACTCCAACAGATGCTGCTCCATATTCATACTTAACAGCTTTCCCCTTTCCTAGTCAGTTCATCCAGATGTTCCAGAAGGTACTGGAAGTTCAATTAAAGGTGATATTTTCTAAGTGTAAAGGAAAAACAACTCCATATTTATCATTCTAGTGCGACTGTATTAAACAAACATGGTTCCTCAGTGTAACACAGCCAGCCTTCAGCAGCTCACAGCACCCCGCAGCAAAGCTCACCTTGTGCTTCACCGCTCAGTGCTCTGCTGCTTCACAGAAGGCTTGAGTTTCATGGGATTTGAAATTCCATGTATTTTAATGTTTTCCACAGATCCACTGAAGCAGAAATGCAGAAAATGTGAGCCAAAATACTGCCCAAGCCCTCAAGGCAGGTACACAGTAAGGTACCACCCTGCTGAGCTTTCTGCAGAGGGTGAGCTGCCCAACAGACACGTCACCGTGTTACTCCTGCTCTATAGAAAGGTTTGGAACGAGGTGCTTAAGCCCCAAACTGAACCATGTTCAGCTTGGCAAAACAAAGTTTCAGTACACAGAAAAACAAGATCTTTTCCAGAATTTAGTCTTCCATGCACTGATGACAAATACCACTCCTGTTGCAGACACATGTTCCTTCTTACACAGTTCAGCATGATGAAGACAGAGGTATTTTCGTTAAACTGGAGATTAAACTTTCTCAGAGGCAGGAATCAATTAAATTCTGATGGGAATTGAAGAAATTTAAAATGGCTACTCTGAGGCAGTTGCAGCTGTAATCTGTTAGACTCTGCATTTTAAAAACTACAAAGGAAATTAGTATTGTGGAATGTTTTAATTTTATCATGCTTCAATATTTAAGATGCATGTAAAAAGTGAAATAGAGGCAATAAATGGTACCAAATGTTACAGAACTTTTGGTCAAAGACAGGGATTATATCTCTGCATATACGATGTCACAACAGGCTTCTCAGCTGCAGAACTGCAGACATAAATACTTTAAAATACAATTTTTAAGTCAGCAAACAGGTCATCCCATAGTCATTAATACTGTATAGATTTGGGGGCTGTTCTTTCCCTTGTTACATAGGTAAGGAAAACAGGAATTCCCAGAGATGGCCACACCGCAATAGCTCTTAAATGATTCCTATAGGGAATGGTTTGGTGAAGGACCTGCCCTAATCCAACATTCTCCACTAAGGCAAGAACATTTACTGTTGACCTGCCCAACAGCCCTGAAGGGATACTTGTTTAACCTGCTCCAAAAAGACAGAAGAAGGAAATTCTGAAATATCCCTAGTCCATTAGGAAAGTTCACAATCTACATGTTTAGAAATCCTTTGCTTACAACTCATTTTGCAGAAAATTAGGCCAATTTCTCCTCATAAAGGGACAAGAGAGATGAGCTTGCCGCTCTTGTTGTGCAGCAGATGATCCTGTCACGTGTATCCTTGATCTCTTTTACTAACCCAGTTGCTTTACCAATCTCAACACATGATACAAACAAAAACACCCAAACCATGTTTGATTTGTGTGGAACTTGTCTTTCTCCAGTTTTCACAGCTCCTGAAAAAGTAAATGGATATCAGTATTTATTGTAAAACCCTTTAGAGAGCTTGATACTCCTTTAGAAACAGTTCCTACAACCAAAAGCTCAGCAGTGTTAATATTTACTTGCCCTCTGAAATCTGGTAACAAGTAAGAAATAACTAATTTATTTTTTCATATGTAGGAAACGATGAGAAGCTTATAATAAACCCGTAAGATGATTCTGCCCTTCAGGTCTGCACACTGGAGAAACCACAGCCCATAAACACGAGGAGCTGTTGGCCAGCTGTTCTGTGGAGCAATTCACACTTAGGCATTCAGTGCTACACAAAAACGGTGACAATTCACCAGCCCAGCATTAGAAGTGAAAATGAACTGCAACACCCATTGCCATCACCTCACAACACAGCAAAGGCAGCTGTCCCCACACTGCTTCCCAAGCCATTCATTCCATGCCTCTCTCAGACCTACTGCGGGATCTTTAGATGCACTCACTACTGAGTGCCAGGTCCAGGCAGAAGCAGCAGGTTTAAAGGTTCAACAGTTCTTTATTTTTATTTTAACAGTGTATATACTTGGCACATATGGGGATTATAATTAAAGAGAGCAATGGATGACCAAAGAAAGTTACCTTTGTCCTGCAGGCATTCCCATTCATGTTGTCATCACAGGGGAAGAGGCAAATGGGGCCAAGTAACTGCCTTGGGCTGACAACGCTCAGCTGCTTCACTGCATCAGTGGCAATTCAAGGTCCTTAACGTGTATTTTTAAAAACAAAAATGAGGGTGCTGGCCATAAAGACTGTCAATACAAAGACTACCTCTCTCAGGTATGTTCTCTTCCCTTTTTTCTGACTTTTTTAGCATAAAAGATCTGCTTTAATAAAAAATTTTCTTCTCTACCCAGATGCATCATCATTTCATCAGTCATTACTGAGCCAGGACTTCAGCTCTTTTTTCCTTGTCTGCCTATCTGTGGTATGAACAAATTTTATCTAGTGATAAAAGTTAAGTTCTCCCTTTCATTTTCAAATACAAACAAACTAGGAAAAAAAAAAGAGGCAAAATTTCCAGGTTTTCTTGGCGTTTTAAGGGGCATTTTTTTCCCCTTAGGAGAAGTGGTGCTGCCAAGAAAAAAGCATGCAGACACAAAAACATACAATTTGCCTGTGCTTAAAGACAAGATGGAAGAGGGAAAAGAATTTTAGAAGTTAAACACACAGTTCTTTCATCACATCTTAAGTCTGGACTGCGAGAAACCCGTTTATTAACAGTAATATGTTAGGTCATTCAACCATTAAATTTCAAGAATGTGCTTGTTAACAAGTCTGCTGATTAGGATTAATTAGGGGGTGGAATTTCTTACAGGGTACCTGATCACAGAGGTTAGAGGAAGTACAAAAAATTCACAAGAAATTGCAGCTCCTGCAACAAAGGAATCAAACTGCAGATGCCAAAATATTTTATACAAAGCTACATTTCCTTAAAGAGTCCTGAACTGAGGCTTAGTCAGGCACTAAACAGTGCCAGAGAATATACAAGGTGGAACAGCCATCTGTGGAGATTGCCCTTAATTTCTGCCAATGAGGAGATGAAGTGACCAGAGCACCTGGCAGGGACTCACCTGCTACATCTCCCCTCCCTGGTGCTCCAATCCCCAAACTTACAGGGCTTTAGTGGTAAAACTCCCACCAAGGAATCACAGAATAGTTCGGGTTGGAAGGGACCTTGAAAGGCCATGAAGACCAACCCCCTGCATTGAGCAGGAGTCACACTGGCAATAAATTTTCAAATACTGTAAGTACCGGACCTTTTCAACAATCCAATTCCAAAACTTCCACTAAATTAGAAAGAAACAAGATTAGTCCCAAGACAATCAATCTGTCCCCCTTGGTATCACAATTCATTTCTAACAACACGGCAGCAGCCCTGTAATGTAAAATGTACACATTATTAATTGCTACAACTAAAACCAAACAGCTTTAAATGGTGAAAAAATATTTAATTCAATTTTGTATACAAAAGGCAGAACAACTGAATATTTATTAGTACTGACAAATTTTTTGATATTTAATGGCACATATTTTTAAGTTCACTTTACAGAAACAAGTGCTTATAGAATTGTAATCATGTTTTTAATTTTCTTTAATTACCCTTTTTCAACTGACTAGCAGCTAATCCAGTGGTTTAAATAAGTTAAACATCAGAATTTAACAGACACAGTAAGTTACACTGAAACTTTTGACCAGAGCATTAAAAGATTTGTCAGAGGAACCAATGCTACCTCCTTCTAATTTACATCTAATTATTACCTGCTGAGAAAAATATGCAGGTTTTTGATTCTTATTTTTGGTAAGCACAGAAAAGTTTATGGTCTACAAAAATATCCACTGCTTTTTCCATGGCTATTGTAGATATCCAAAACAAGCAAGCCCAAGAATACACCAAAAGTCAGCATTCCATATGTACTAAGTGCCTCAGAATCTGCCAGAAAGCCCTTTGCAGATTATTATCAGTGTTCTTACACTACTGAATGAGACACCCAGCCCCACAGTGCAGCCATGTCCAAAGTCTGCATCATGAAACTGCCTTGTGCATTTCTCAGCAAACATATAAACAGAAACTGTACTATTTATTTAAAGGACATCCTAAAAAATTAATTTTCAGGTTATTTTTCTGTATTAAAAATACAGGACTGTTTTTCCATTCCAATGATTGTCCTGTAGAAAATGACACTCCATAAAGCAGAGGTTGGTGAAACCTTAAATTGCTCATCCTATTGCTCTACTACATCAGTGCTGATGAAAAGATTCCAACAGGTCTGTACCAAATTGCTCTTGTGCAATCACATCTCTCCAGGACTGAAAACAGTTATGGAAGATTGTCCCCAGTTTCAACAAATATTATTCTGTTAGAAGATAAAATGTCTGGGCAAGGAGCAATTTTTGCGAGTGCCACTGGAACCAAAGCCCTCCAGGGTTGTTATAACACTGCTGAGCAGGCAGGACAGCTGCCCAGGGGGACAACTGAGCTCTCAGCTCTAGCAACTCCTCCAGCTGGGTAGGGAAATTCTTTCTAGAAAATGAAGAATTCAAGGTGATCTCCACAAGACTGCAAACTCACCTCTGCTACTGGTCTTCAAACAAGATAAATACAGAGAAATAGTGGGATTTCCAAAGCTGCATGAACAGCACATGCACAGTACAATTTCCAAGCCTTCTTATAAAGGAAAACAAATGCTTTGGAAAATATTAAATAAATATTTTCTTAATATGGTATATCCACCTCCCTTTTCATAAAACTCCTAACAGATTATTTCAGCTCTGTAAAGGGCAGCAGTTTTTGATTTAAAGAATAAATATTAAGAGAAGCTTTAGGAAATTCACAAGTAGTTACAACTCCGTTTTATCATACACAAGCTCAAGATAAAACAGTGTGTTTTGAGGAATACTCAACACTGAAGGTTGTATGAAATAATTCTGCAGGGTAAGGATAGCTGCAACTATTTTTCACACATTTTGGAAGACTGCTCAAAAGCTTAAGCCCAGTGATCCAGCCATTGCCATCAAAGCAACCTTTGCAAGTGTCATTTCCCATGCCAATCCCAAAAAAAGATTGGTCATCATAGAAAACTTAGAAAGGTTTGTAATGAAAAATTGCATCGTTTGAAAGTTCCATAGAAAATTAAATGTTTCAGCTGTGATGGATGAAGAAAACCTGTTGTCTGAGAACAACAGCAGTCAAAAAGACAAGGAATTCTTAAAGCTACACAAAATAACTTAAGGAATGAAAAGATAGTTTGGCAAAACCACGAGTCTGCTTCCACATTTAAAGGTGCATTAAGATGGAGACAGCCATCTGTGTTGATCCCTCTCTCACCCTTTTTATTCAAGTTCCAACTTTGAGCCTGAACTCACAAAACCCTCTGCAGCTTTGCAAATAGTAGCAAAAACAATGGAAGAAAGATTATAAATTAATCTGCAAGTTACAGATTCCAAATGAATCTGCAAATACGTTGGTAACTCTGGAGAGCCCTTTCCACTGTCCATGAGCACGTGGCCCCCTCATCGCCGCTCAAACCTCCGGAGCCTTTGCCGCCTCATTTCCTCTTCGGAGCGCTCGGGTGGGAACCAAAACCCATACGGTCGCCGCTCACTGTTAGATGTTGCTCCACCAAAATCTACAAGACACAATGAAAAACAACTGTTATTTTGTTGTGTAATACAAGAAAAATGCACATATATCCTGTAAGCCAAAGCATCACAACACAAAGGAAACAGGGAGCTGAATGTTTCCAATTCTGATGGTTTCAGGGCAATTACAACTTCCAGCATCTGCTCTTAAAGAAAAAGCAAAACCAAAAAACCAAACAATAAAACTACCACCACTATCCCCCCAAGACCCCTACACCAATCCAAAAACACAAACCAACAAACCACAACCAAAAAAGCACCTAACAAGCATTAGCCCATTAACAACAAGTGTTCACATTTTTCATAATCTCTATATAGTGAATTCCAGATTGTTAAACCTTTTAAATGTCCTCAGCAGTTAATTCTGGCAAAACAAGCTTTTGTTTTTGCTTTTAGCATTGAGTCCAACATGTGCAGACCCACAGCAGATGCACACACAGCTCCATCCTCAGCTGGCAGCAGTTGGAGAAGCAAAGGACACGTGGCAGCTCAGTCAGACAGAACTGTAAGCAAAATGATCTGAGCAGCAAGAGCACACCAGGGCTGACAGTCCTGTGTCCTGGCACCCCAAAAGGAGACAAGAACAGCCTATTCCAGCAGCTCTCCAGAATTCACACTAAGTCACTGAGCAAAGAAACAATTCCAAGGTAGTGGTTACACACACCAGCTCAGCTGAGGGCCTCTGGGAAACAAAAATGAAAGTCTGCCTTCTGAGGATAATTACAGTGTTAAGGATAAGCAAATTAGCTTCAAAGATAATAAACCAGCCTTCAGCACTTCTTAAGCTTTCACCTGTGCCACACCAGGTCAAAACTGCATAGAATGCTGAAGTTTGATACACTTTTTTGAAATAATCATAATTATGAAAATATTTGCATTTTAAAAATTCTTTTCAGTAGTGAAATTTTCAATTAAATACCAAGGTCTCTTATGAAAACATTTATTTTTCTATACAGCATCCTTAGTTAATTGTTACATAAGAAAACAGATACCACTTATACAGTGTATATGAGCACTTGCAGAGTCCCCATAAAAGGTGCTCAACCCTTCAAATATACATGTGCTTCAATAATCCCAAGGAATAGAATGAGATGTTATAAAAAGATATGCAAAATGCTCTTTAAATGTTGACCCAAAAATAAAAGCCCGACAATGTATTTTGAAAAGCTCTGCATTCAAGAAAAGATCTTATTTTATATCAAACAATATGGTGAGAAGCAAAGTTGTCTGGATGTGAAGGCTTAATTACATGTATTTGTATCTGTATATATTTAAATTATCCTGTTACCTAAAATAGTTCCCTGACACCTTTTCTTTTTAATTACAGCAGAAATATTAATGAAATAACACCTTGATCTTATGAAAATATTTATAAGCTACAGCGTTCAGAAATGGTAATTAGGTCACTGTACTACTGAAACACCACCTGATGTCTGTGCAAGAAACAAACACAGGCTTTTCAGCACATCAGCAAAAAAACTTCCAGACTAGTGGATTTCAAGATTGTATTTAAAGTATTTGGAAGACTGCAAAAACAGCGGATGACAGACAAAACCAAAGGACACAGTACAACAAAGTCAGAACAAAACATTAACCCTTACATAGCATACTTTAAAATGAATTCTGTGTTGTGTGAGTACAGAAGACTGAGATCCTCCCGACCTCATCCTATCACTCTGCCTGGGGGTTTCCTTTGTTACTGAAGTTCACAAAGCACTTCGGCCCAAAACAAGAAAACCACTGTAATTGCAACAAATGTAACTAAACGCGTGTTAATGTAACACAGACAAAGCTTTAATAACCTTAAACTTTTTCATCCAGGTGTTAAATAAAAGTGCTTCTGATGCCTAAAGCCCTTGCTGTATTTAGGCATTGCAGCACATCCCTCTGACCCCAGAGTGCCCCACAGGCACAAGGGATGGTGCTTTGGGCACTCGCTCACAGGTTGCTCACCATGTCAGAATCAGTAACTGAATCACAGACACGCTGTCTGAAATGAAGGAGCCAACACTGACTGCTCTCACTTTTCAACATATTTCTCCCCACCATGAACAAACAAGCAGAAGGTTTTACACTCAGCTCCTCAGCCTGCACTGCCAGTGCCAACGCTGAGCACGTGCCCAGCTTCGCTTCCTGCCCTTCCCTGGGTCCCTGATCCACACCAAGAGCTTCACGAGGAACTGCACAGTAACCAGCACAACCATTTTGGAAATGAGACTGTCAAACTGTTTATACTGACCCATGAGACCATCCTAAGTAGTCTAAAAAAACCAACACAGATTTGCAGATTGTTATTCAAATTTGCACCCTTTTCCTTGGATTTAAACAAGAGCAGCAGTCTCTTCTCAAGTCCAAAGATACAATTAACCAGGGGAATCCCTCAACAAACTAGAGTTTGTCATACTCTCTTGGTTCCAGTCCAGTTCCAAGTTACGGAATCAAATTACTGGTGTGTTTGACATGGTCATTTTAAAAACGCAACTGCCCAATTTGAGAAGGCAGAAAGAAAAATATCCCTTTATATCAGACTGTTACCCATACCTTGTTAGACATTGGAGACTACACTGAAAAATTTGCACCCAATATTGATTCCCTGGTTCTTAAGAAAAATTTTGACTTATATCTTAAATTATCCTACCTGCTTGAATATTTGTAATTAACAGATTGCACTCAACCATCTCAATTCTGAAATTCCTCAAATTCTGATACAGCAAATACACATCACCTATAAAGGGTTCGTTGAATGGTATTTCTGCTTTAGGACAATAAAACACATTCTAAATTCTACATAAATGGAGACAGCATGTAAGAAATTCAACCAACAATAAACACAGGGATTACGACTGTCTTAGTGGATACAAGTCTTGCAAATTAAAGACCTAACTCTGCAGTACAAATGTATTTCTCTCCTGTTCTCATGGAATTCTAGGTATTACTACCTTACAACAGTTGAGAATGCCCAAAATTTATTTAGAGACTTAATGACAGCAGAAGGAAACGTAAAGATATTTTGATGTGCCTTCTGGATCCTTATTTGAGACATTTATTAAGTAATCCCTTAACTTTCATTTACTCACTGAACTGATACTGAATAGCACTTGTATCAGGTCACTTGCAAATAAAGGATTATTTCTAAGTACTGTCACACTCAGTAGTCATTGGACAATCAGGATGGCAACTCATTAGTATTCTTTATCACTCTTCAATTAAACCACATCTGTTTTGATAAAAGGCAAAATTAATGAAAACTTGAAAACTAAAAAACTTTAGTTTCTGTTCCTACACCCATTGCATGATGTATTTTGAAAATATAAGGCATAATCACAAAATTGAGTATTTCTTTCGCTATTTTTATTCCATGTGCTACGGATGTTGCCGGGGCACCTCTCCCTACTGCACAAAGAGCAGAAGTTTTTCCTGTGCACATTCACTGCTCACATTACACCAAACCACCAGCACAGTCAATCCCAGAAGTGCCCTGCACACCAGAACTAACTCTAGTCACAAACCCACAAATGTCAGAAAGAGGAGAGATGTCAGCAAAGAGGAAAGAGTTGATCCTACCAAGGCTTTCAAAGAGTTTCACACTTGAAGCACCATTTTGAAATATCTAATCATCTTGTTGTGCAAAGCAAAGAAGCCAGACAGTATTACACACCGAATTGCTGAGCAATTCAGAGGGAGGTGCTTGAGAAGCAATTTCTTACTCAAACAATCCAAGTCCAGCCCATGGAGATGGAGTGGTTTCAGTACAGAATGCCCAGGATGACAACTGCAACTGGGCTGCTCCTCCTCGGCTCCCTCGGGAAATGAAACCAAAGGAGAGGGCACATCTCAGCTTGCAAAATTAAACTTACACTTGTAACCATGGACAGATCACTCTGTCAGCAAGCAAGATGGTGATTAAATAATGAAATGTTAGAGACACCCTGCACCACAGGGCGCAGTAGTTCGGGCTCCCACCAGCCAGGGCCTGGCACTCCCAGGAAACGGCACCGGAACCACTCCAGTCACATGGAAACAGGGACAAGCTTCAGCCACCAAAGTACTCTGCCTTGTAAGCAGATCTGGGGTTATTTTGAAACAGATGGGCTCTAGAGAAGCTGCTGCACTGAATATTACAGAGCTGTTTATTGCCTGGCTGTTTGAAACCCTGGGATCGCTTGCCAGCATCTCGCACTTTCTGTCACAATGGGTTTCATCAAAAAGAAAGCAAAGTGAAAGCCACTGGAATACACATATATACACTTGGTTCTGTGCTAAACCAGCCCTAAATTCAGAACTTCCCTTGCTATTGTGTACAGCGCTCTGCAGCAGAATGTCCTGACAAGGCCAAGTGCAGAACCAACATTATGTCCCTGGGGCTGAAGAGCAAACACAGCTGTCTTCGGTACAAAACCCCTCTACATTCTGCATGTCTTGTTACCCGATAAGATTTGTCCATTGTTTTTCTCATTTTAAGCATCTGCAATACAAGGCTGTCACCCTTTAACATGCACAACACACTCTTTGAGGTTTTTCACTGTAACAGTGATCAGCTCAAAGCCCCCTTCCCCAGCCAGATCTTTTTCAGGTATTCTCAGAACTTCAAATACTAAAATACAGTCCCCAGATGCACGATCTTGGAGAGCAGACAGGGAGAGGTGAAAAAGCACTAACATCGTTAGTGACAACAATTCAACATTTAGAATATCTTGGTGGAAATAGCTCCAAAGGTGATGGAAAGTATCAGTATTGCTAGTAGCAGTCAATAGTAGGAACAAAAGGTAAAAAAACAAACCCAAAGAAAGCACACAGGGGAAAGGACATACTCACATCATTGAATGAGCAGTTCTACCACGTCAGCCTGACAGATAATTCAGACCTGCTCTCCTGAATGAGACACATGACCCCCAGCCAGCCTGGCTGCACAGGCAGGCAGAGCAGTGCCAGGAGCAGCACATGGACTTCATGGGAACACCAGACATGGCTCCGGCTGTGGCACAGCAAAGCAGGAGAGAAGCAGCCACCTGGCAGTGCAAATGAGCCAGTCCCTGTCACCCATACACTGCCCTCTAATCGTCAAGGTCAGACATAAGGACAACTTGAAATGCCCTCCTGGCAGTGTAAGAGCAACACCTGCACAATGTGGGTGAAGTTTGCATATGTTTTACTCCACTGCATGAAATTCAGCATAAGGAAGGTAAATCAGCTGGTCATCTTACAGGGTGAGCAAAACAGACAAAATCGCCACATGGGGTTTCAGTTCTGCTTTTAGTTCAGGCCACAGAAGTGTTACATCAAAAACCCTCACTTGATTTTTCCTCTTCTCCGAAGTTCTGGCCTTAGTTTTAGGTTAGGTAATAGGATTTGCAAGAGAGTTTCTGTAAGAGTCAAGAAGAATTAATCACGCTACCAAACCACCAAAGTCTGACTAACAGAAATATGCAATTAGGTCTCTGATAGATCCTCATGCTGCTGGATAAAAGAAGGTGAGCGTAGCAAATAAGTAGCAGTGTTACTACAAAGCAGCACGTCTGCAGTATCTCCATACCTGGCCATCCAAAAACTCCTGAGTGGATAAGGGTTTTTTTTGTCTAGCTTTAAATTAAAACTAGACAAATGCATATACAGACTGTTTCATTATAAAATATAAGAGAAATATCTGTATCTGATACTTCTAGGTTTTTCTCTTTCATGACAAACTATAAAGATTATCACCTACATGTTTAAAAAACTCAGTCTCAAGAAAAATAGGGAAATTCTTTTGTGCAGAAACATGAGCTTGCAAGGGATTCTTAACATTATTGAGCCTGAAAGTCAGACACTTAGAAGTTCGGCTCACAAAAAATCCCAAACACCCACCAGAACAAAAATCCAAATCCACATCCCACACTAATCCAGATACTTCTTGTGAGCAGAAAGCAAGCAAACAACTGATCAGAGAGATGCTTATACTGGGGCCAAAGCAAGGGGGGCTGCTAATATCAGTATTAAACAGAAACGGCAGCCATATATTTGAACTTCACATTGAAAGCACTTTAAATATCAAAGGTTACGATTTTTCAATTCCAAAATTATTTTCTTAAGTAAAGGAAGAATTATTGCAATTTGAAAAGAACATAGAATTATGAGAATAAAAATAATAAAAAAACCCAAACAGAAAACCCCCAGTATCCCCATAACAGACCAAAACAACAAACTTTGGAAAGAAAAAAAATAATGTTGTTTAAATGGATTCCTTGTTTGAGGCAGCAACATATCTAAAACTGGGAATGGAAAAAACATAAGTAACCATTCCTTTCAGCAAATAGACCTAAATCACTATGATAATTTGATATCTTAAAACTGATGCCTAAATAAACCTCCAACAAGCCTAGAAATTTATTTTCTTGCATTAGGCACTAACTGTTATTAAAGAAATTTTCAATAAACAGAAATGCTGTATCTTTATGGCAGGTTTAGAAAACCCATGCAGAGGGTTATAGAGCATTAACTACTGAATTTAAACTCAATGCATGTCTTAATATGAGTTAGTTTTCAGTTGTGGACAACAACTGATACCGGGAAATTCTGTATTATGTCACTGATTCTCCTCTTAGCTTAGCAGGAGACTATCACAGCAATTTATAAATCAATTTTTAAACACTGGATTAACATTCTAAAGCCATAATGCTACATTTTGAGGCCTAAAAGCCATAATCAATGTACTTACACAGCTAAGGATGAAAAAATATTAAGAATCAATTAACGTTACTGCAATATTTTGTTGCCCAAGTTACAGAGCAAGTGTAATGGTTTAAATGTTATAGTTGGGGGTAGAAAATAAGACAGTGCTAAATTGATTGTGGTACCTGCTTTTACTATCATTTAGCTCTCTATTTCAAATTATTTTATGTAATTTTTCGTCATGTTAAGTACCTGTTTCATCATCCATGTAATTGCAAGAACCTCTGAACGTTCATGCTTTAGGGAGAATGTATTGTGTTCAAAGGACAGTGCTCATTCAACCTAATTATTCTTCAGACTGGCAGGGAAGAATATCCTAATTCCCATAGCACAGTAAATTTCAGCTCATCCTTTATGGGCCTATAATGGGTCTGATCAATGACATGCTCTGTGTTACTTCCTTTGTGATACAAGACATCTGCCTGCAGGCAAGTTTAACCTTTACACAGCCTGTTTAAGGAAATATTTTAAAGAGTTCAGCTCTAAGTCTTGCCTGTCCCAACTAAAGTGCTCCAGCAGGCAGGACCAAGAGGTGCAAAATAAAGCCCTCTGTGAAGCCACTGAAACAAGACCTCTGTATTTGACCACACAAATTATACTGGAAACAACATGCAATGATACATTTTCCTGCTTCTCTTGTCTGAGGCTTAAAAACTACACCCAGCACTGAAACCAGGCACTGCCACAGAGTTATGCAATGCTGCTGCCTCCCTCCAAAGGTAAAGGGCACCTTGGAGAGCCACAGGGATCTACTGGAGAGATGCTACTGAAATTCTATCTCACGTTTCACCAAATTATTCTCCAAATAAGCATTATATCCCCTCTTACAGCAGAAAAGCTATCTCTGTCCAAAACCAGCAAGCAGACAAAAAATACTTACTATACGTTCTTACTATAGATTATTTAAGGCTACAGATGAGAGCTGCTGATATTTCACACTGATACAGGGGAGACTTTAAAGTGCATACTGTCTACTTATTTATATTATAATCTTATGATTGTTTTTAGTGTTCTGCTTTCTTGAAGGTTTAAAAATACACCACAAAAAGGGCTCATTCTTGCAAGCAACATTTCAAATGCTTAATATTGGAAGTTTTGAAGGACTTCTTTCTCAACCCCCATGTTAAAATTATGCAAAATATCATGTTAAAAAGACAGTAAAATAAGCAGTATCCCTTACAATAAAGCCCATTTTAGACCCATTCCTTCCCAAAATTACACAGGGCAACATATTTATATTACTTTGTAAATGTCTAAAAATTCCTAAGATAGCATGAAGAGTAACTAATTCACTACCTTCTGCTGACAGGCCAGATGGACTAAGTGCTATTTTATTGGCTTGCTTGGAAGCCAAGATTCTCACTATCTTCTAAGATTTGATTGAAATGGGACTGTTCAGAGTGCATTAATTTGTAGAACAAATACACAAGGTAATAATCTTGCTGTAGAAAACGTTAGGGGATTTTTTGAGTTTCTAGCTTCACTATGCTGAGGGCACTTAGGCAGAACAGCAAAGGTGAACACAAAAATGAAGATAACTAGGAAAAAATCCATTAAAAACATCCTAATCTCCCCAAAAGTCTGCATTTCTGCCTCCCAAGACACTCTCATAATAGATGGAAACTTAATAACACAAAAAGCTGTATTTACTTTAAGCAATATGTTAATGAATTTCTCAAACTGGAAAAGTTTTTTTTCTATCATAATTTTGCCTCATCTGCTGACTTTCTTTAAACCATCTTCCAGATAACACAACATGTTCTTCATAATAAAAAACAGAATCACAGAAGGTGTGAAAGTAAAAGTGATGATGATTTGTCAAGATAGTGGTTCTCATATTTTGCCTGGTATTTTTCTGACAGCCATAACAGTGGTGTAAATTAATTTCCTGAGCAGAGATTTATGAATGGTGCTCTGCATTTGAAGGGCTCAGGTACAAGCAGAGGCTCCTGTATCTCTTCCCTAATGAATGGTTCCTTGCCCTCAGGAAGATGAACTACCAAGGTTATGAAAAAGAAAAATTATGTTGCTGAGATATTTAGTCACATTATTATTTTTCTTAAGATTAAATGTTACGGCTTCATCAGATTTAACAGAAATCTTTCAGATTTCTTAAGGAGTACCTGAAGCCTATGGCTGACTTCCTACAAGAATCCACACTGATGTGTCAGACACGCAAGAGGAAGCAATGCTTGATATGAAAAACCACATCAACACCAAACAACACCTACTATATTAATTTCTGACCTTTATTTTGTCAATCAGTATAAAAATACTGCATAACTGTGATGTAAATTTTACATGTGATGCTCTAATCTGTTGGTCAAGTTAAACAGATTTTCCCTCAAGGCTTGAAGTTTTCAGAAACTGACTAATAGATTCTACAGAGTGTTCTTTCCCTTTTCATTTCATTTGCATGATAAAAAGATAAAATATATATTACTGAATGTAATTTATACATTTTATACTAATACATCTCAGTTAAAATAAACACCATTTTTACCACTAAATATTTTTTCCAGCTTTTTCAACTCTGTAGACTCTAAGGATAGTGTGAAGGGTTAAAAATCAGTACATTGCTTGTCAATTCCATTTGTATAGAAAGAAAAAAACACACACACAGTTTAAATATTTGCAACATCATATTTTCTATTATACCACTTCCTACAACTTTTTAGACAATTTTAAGAGTTTTTGGCACAGCAACTTAGTCACTTAAGGGGCTTTGGTTAGAAAGGCAGTTCTTTTACTATATTAGCAATAAGGTAATCAAACAGTAAGCAATTAAAATAAATGTAATTATACTAAGAAGGATGCTGCACCCTCACACTACATTCTCTGAAAATTCTACCAGGAAATTTTCACCTGTTTCCAAAGATACGCCCAAAAATAAATAAAGAGAAATAAATACATCTTGTTTTCCCTCCTGACTCCTTTCTTAGTATGAATCAAAATTTGTTGTGGTTTCACCTGCTAATGCCAAGTATTCACCACAACAACAAAGTCCTGAAGGGAAACGAAAAAAACCCTAAAACTTAAAACTGAAACGGTTTATACATTTACACAAAAAAGGGAAAATTAAAAGCAAACTGCAATATAGCACATATATACAAAGGTAGGAGAGAATAACCAGCTCTCTACTCCCCACCAAAAGCAGAGCCACAGAGCTCCCCAAAGACACCTCCCAAGAGACACTGAACAACAGAGGAGGAAAACCAACAATAAACTGTTTGCTGCCCTCAGATGAAGCTGCTGAAGTGGCAGTGGGGCGGCCCTGGGGCCAGCACAGCCAGCACGGACGGGCAGCCATGAGGGGAGAGAAGAGAAGCACCTTCCTGCACTCTCTTTCATACCTGATGTAATATCAGCTGGTATCAAACATCTCTTGGGTTGCTTAAGTCAGGTGATACCTGTCCTTCAGGGCGGTCCCATGACATAAAGGAGAGCACTCTGGACTCTGAATCCCAAGGACCCGAGTTCGAGTCTCAGTGGGACCGTCCCCTGGCAGTTCAAGCCTCCCTGCCATCCCATCCCGTCATATCTCGGATGCTCAGCAGGGTCAGTCCCAGTTAGTACCAGGTGCTGTGACAGTCCCGAGGACTTCACTGTCACTGTCCAAGCTTGCTCGGCCATGGCAAATGGTCCTCAGGACTTAAAGGGTGGGGCCAGTTCTGTGCACGCTGTGCCTCACCTAAAATATCCCCTGTGCAGGCTGGAAGGGCACACCCACATGGGGAGAGCCCTTCCCAAATCTGCATTCACAAAGTTTGGCCATACAAACAAATACCTGTCCCTTCGTATCTACGTGGCACCTACCAAGGCCTACTAAACTAAGGCCTACTAGGCCAGAACTACCACAGTAACTTAAGACATAAAATGCAATAAAATTCTTACCTCTCTCATTAAGACTGTTTAGCACTGCCCTTTCAAGCTGTTCCTCTTCAGTGAGCCCACCAGTATAATCATAGTAGTTCCTTGGAGTTCTGTATTGATAATCTGGGTAATAGCCATAATAGTCTGCAAAATGAACACAAAAATAAAAAAAAAAATTGCTGCTACTCAGTAGGCAGGTGTGAAATCAGATACTATCTTGACACTATCTTTCTTCCAAATATCCCTTTAATTTTGGAAAAAAAAAGTAATATTAGGATTCAACTACTTACATGCCATGAATTAATTTCTAATTCACAAAGCCAGAATATGGTAAAGGGAGAGGGAAAACAACAGAAAAAAGAAGAATCAAACATCTCCAATTTTTATAATTGCTGTAAATTAGTGTAATAAAACTGTCATTATTAAGAAGTTTCACACAGAAATTGAAAGACATTTTTCATCAGCTCCTTTTAACATTTAGTTGTTAATACTTGGACACTATTAATGTCACTAGCACAGCAACAGCAACACAGGCAGGTTTCAGACTTTTTCCCCACCTGTCTCTCCCCCTTCCCCCCACTGTCTACGAATGCACGTCTTCATAAATTCAAGTAATTCTTGGACCTGGAGAAAACACGGGAAAAGATTCCTGCCAATTTCTGCAATCCTCTATCCAGCTCATGTTGTGCTGCTGCACAGCTGAACCTGCCCTGCAAGAGCCAGCACAGTGTGGATCTCCTGCAAGGTCCCAGTCACTGATGCTGCTCTGCTGACAACCAACAATTCTGGGCCATTGGCAAAGTTTGTCAAAACCAAGCACAAACCATCATCCACCCAAACACATGGCATTTAAAATAAATAAAAAAATTTGGCTAGAGAACTGAGAAAGAATCTTCCTTTTCACAACACAATCTGATCTTGCCTAAGCACAGAAAACCTGAGAAAACAGAGAAAAACTATGGAGGAAAGTCCCATTTTTCTATTCCATTTTTGCATCTTCAAAACACAAAGCTTTTATATTTTAATTTTTTAGACAGTTGAACGAGAGATTTTGAACTAAAGTATAGAATTGTTGCCAGTGTCTTCCAACTAACAGAAAATTATACAGCATTTTTTCAAAATCAGAAAAGTGGAAATCTGTTAGTATGAAAACAGTACAGTGTGCCATTTCCTTTGCTCTTCAGCTTACTGGCATCAATGATAGTCTTGTGTGCTCTCATTAGTTCTATTGTTTCCATGCGTCATGTGTGAAGGTTCTGTGGTTAATTACAAGTACAAATGACAAAGCAAGGACAAATAAATAATTTTTTTAAAAAAATAACAGTGTTAAACAAAAGAAATCTGGAACCTTAAAATAAATAAAGATGGCAATATCATGTCTTGAAGGCTATACAGGAAAAGCAGGAAAAATTGAACAAGGAGTAAACATTCCTCTGTATTATGTAAATATGGCTACATATATTTTATATATACGTGTATGTGCACGTGGATATATTACACACACACACAGAAACAATGTAATTCTGTCCATTTCCAAATTTTTTTCTTTTGGAACTTACAACTGGCATTGGGGGAGTTTTCACACACCTGCAGTGACAACTGCCTGCAGGACAGCATTTAGTTGTCTTGTGCAGACACTTTGGATGTAACCTGCATGTATTCCCCTCTTTCTCCTCTGCTTCATGTTAATCTGAATGAACATTTTTTCAGCTAGAAGTTTATATTCTGGAGGTTTCAAAACTGGATGCATGAAGACTGTAAAAATCCTGGTACTAAAAGCATGAAATTATCTGATAAAAGAAAAAGGATGTTGTATTTTAAGTTTATTCTATTACTGTGAATTTTTCTATGTTTGATGTTTCACACTGTCATCAGGTTGTAAGTGCTCAGAAAGCTGTCGTCTTTCATTGTACAATGAGAAACAGTTTCAGAACATTGACATGTTCAAGGTGTTCCTATTAATCAAAATAAATGTCTTAATACTTTATTCACAAACTGCATTTAGAAAAACCTAATTCAGCTACTAAATACTAAGTGTGTTAAAACTACACTTAAAACCTTTTTTCTTCTAAAGCTGTTTCCTTGTACTGTTTCATAAAATCTGTTCTGACCATAATTTCATCTATTTTTCTATTTAAATTGGTATTTAAAGGCAAATCCTAATAAATCAGCAATGCCAGAGAGTGAAAAATTAATCAATATATGCATCATTAGCCTATGACACTAGAGCCAGTTTCCTTAATTCACAGCTGGCCAAATTTATAACATACATCATACACCAAGCAAAAGGTTAAATCTTCCATTAAGACTTCTGCAAACAGGATGAAAGACAATTACAAAGCATATGAACACAGAACAAACATAACAAATATATTTTTAATTGCCATTATAAGTCATTTTAGAGAAATTAATTTAGTCCTAAAACAAATCAAATAGCTACATCTAAAGCAAAGCTTGGAAAACAGGATAATTCAGGTTGATTCTTTCCATCCGCCTCTTGTCCACAACAACTCAAAGCAACAGTGTGGCTATTTTGGGGACTGCCCAAAACATGCAAAAACCTCCCAGATTCCCTGTTGTCAGCATTCTAAAGCTTTTCCCTCAGGTGCTGTGTATCCCCATCACGGCAGATATATTTATTGCATGAGATCTCTTATATTTTCCCTACTAAGGAAGGGATGGAAAAAAAAACGCATTAAGGGCTATTCAGAATGTGCTCCTGTTCCACAAGGGTGGTTTCTCACCCCCACGCGAGCTCCAACCAGCTGGGGGGGTTTGTGCAGTGGCTGTGATACATCAGGAGTTTAAATGTCAAGTACAAACTCTTATCTTCATTAGCTCTTCAAGTACTTTTCCAGTATAAATCTTTAGAGTTCCCATCCACCCTGCGATGTGCTGGGACTCTGAGGGACGATGTGGTGTCTGTGGGTGTGGAACACAGAGCAAAGCAGCAGCCCCAGGCCCTGCTGGGCTGAGCGGCACCTGCTGCTGCTGAACTTTGTAACTGGGCTGACCCCGCCAGTCATGGCAACAGGCAGCTCATGCTCACTCTATGGTCACATCTTAGTTCACACTATTCATTCCGTTTTCTTTCTTTGCTGGCCTTTAGATCAAATGGTTTTTTGACTTGAGAATTGGAATAATGAAAATCCTGGATAAATATACTTCTAAGTTGGAACAATCTTTGTTGCTGTTGGTATGGAAGCAGGCTAAGATATTTTGTTTAGGAATTATAAAACAGAGCTTCAAAAATATTCAAGGGCCTGGAATCCTCCTTGTGGGAATTATTTAATGCAATAATAAAATTGGAGATAGATTGTGGAAGACAAAAATCCATCAGGGAGGATAAAAGCAGCTATAACCTTGGCTCAAAGTAAGCACATCTCAACTACAAAAGACTACACAAAATAAAAAACTCTGCATGACTAAACATCAGAGAATATTAAGAATAATCAAATTTATGAAATAGTTTTCTTACAAGCAACAATACATACTCCAACTGTCCAACTGGAGAGAAAAGATGACCATTGTGAGTATAGGACTCAAGTCTATAAAACTGCAAAGAACATGAAGAAATTACATAAAGAATGAAGGTTTAGTTTCCCTTTCCAGAGAAGACTTAACGTGCATCAAATAAAATTAGCAGTTAGCAGGTTCAAAACAAACAAAAGTGACAGATTGTACAACCAGGAACCAAACTGTGAAATCACACTTCTCTGATGCTGTAGGGGTTAAAAGTGTTCACATCGATTCAAAGAGCTTGTGAGAAATGGATGGAAGAAGAATCTACCACAGACTCTTAAAGACAAAATTCCCCCGTAGAACATCTTTAAGCCACAAACCACTGCACACTAGCAGGTATTTGAGAGACTTATCTCTGTATCTATCCTGTTCTTACAGCAGATGCCCAGGAAAGAGCATAATCCCTGCAGGAGGTAAGATATGGCAGGCTATGGATCCAACACACAGCCCTGCTCACAGCCAGCCCCAGTTCTGCCCCTCACAGACAAGGCCTCCACCTATTATTTCTGTGCACTCCACATATAATGACTCAACGTTCTGCATGAGAAGTGAATCAAATGTGATACACTCCAAGCATGCCAGAATTCCAACTATCCATTTATAAACTGTGAAGCCTAAATTTATCCTGGTGATGAGTGGGATTTTTGCACGTAAATGACTTCATTTACAAAAACTGTTTAAAGGAAGAAGTTCCTTGTCAGAAGGGGAAAAAGTCCTAGAATGGAAGAGATAAATTTGCCACAGGAGGGTAGATTCACCCAGGGCCAAAGGACTATCAGTAGACACAATTTTCCCACTGCTATGCCTTCAGCAAAAGGGATGATATTTCCCTGAGGGAGCATCTTAGGAATGACCTTAATTTGAGGCTTAAGCCTTTTGTACAAAATACATCCACACACACGTCTCTAAACAGGAAAGGCGAGACATAACCAGAGAAGTAATACAAGTGTAGCAAGTATACATATGTGCAGAATACTTTGTACACTATATATATTCCATTTAACTAGCTCCTCTATAGGTTTTCTACCATTAGCAAAAATTATCTTTAAAGCTGGAATAAATTTTTAGTTAAGTGGATGAGAGTATTTACCTGAATAGTAGTCCCTTGGCCTGCCAGGGTCACTGAAGAAAGAAATGCCACCTAAACAAATGAATAATGCATGTACTGTTAGAATAAAATGATCATATTGTCTTTCTTTATAGAATACAAAAATCGAATTTAAAGGACTCTTTCTTTCAGAGTCCATTTCATAAGATACAAACAAGAAATTATGGGTACCTATAGAGTTTTTTCATCAGTGAGAGAATATACTCCTGCAAACTTGTATGTTTTCCTAGATTTTGCAGTAGTATGCCACATTAAAGCAACAAACCTGTGTAGAAAAATGCAAATCAACCTGTAAGGTTCTCTATAGAACACATAATGAATGATTCTTACAATGAGAGTGTTCATTGGTAATGATGGGTTTAAGCACAGAAAACTCAGGGCTGGAGCAACACTGCATTATTTCTGCTCTGCTACAGAGGAGAAAACAACCTGTGTACTGGAACACTTCCCCTGCAGGTCTCAGTCACACAGCAACCATCACAGAAGCAGGGTCTCTATAGCACGTTTCACTAACAATACCATGGGGTTTATCACAGAATACCAGAGTAATTCCATTTGGAAGGGACCTCAGAAGGTCCCCAGCCCAACTCCAAGACAGAGCAGCGTTAGTGAGGAGATTGGACCAGGTTACTTAGGGCTTTATCCTGGCAAGGCTGGAAAGCATCCAAGGATGGAGCCTGCTGAAGGTCCCTGGGCAGCTGCTCTGATCCTGACTGTTCCAACAGTCATTGGATAGTTCCCCCATCCCTCAGCAACGTGCAACATTAACCTTTAACTCAGATGACACGATGTCTGTTCACTCCAGCACAGCTGGAAATCTGATGCTTTGGGCTCCCTTTGTTCCCTTAAAACTGCTCAGCCTCCATGACTGACAGACTGTGTCCCCAAATGCCATAAAACCTCCTGTTAGGAGCACACATTGCAACAAATCATTTCCCACTCTCCAAACACTGTACCCACGCTCAATTTGATGGCAATCATGAATAAAGTACTCAACCTATCAAGTAATCAGACATAAAAGCCAAATATTCTGACAACCAACCCCAGCCCAGCTGTTGTGACAGAGCTCAGACTTCCAGATAAAACACTGAAATCTATGGGAGTGTTCATGTAAAAGTTTGCAGGGCTGTATTTAAAACGACTGTTAGACTAAAGAGGCCTAAAAATAT
Source organism: Sakesphorus luctuosus (assembly GCA_013396695.1). NCBI lineage: Eukaryota > Metazoa > Chordata > Aves > Passeriformes > Thamnophilidae > Sakesphorus > Sakesphorus luctuosus. The sequence continues at coordinate 233,635 of VWZD01012438.1, forward strand.
TATCTTTTTTAAAAAATAATTATTATTACAATGTGAAAAGCTGTAAAAACATTGTTGGAAAGCTTGAGAATTCCAGTAATGGTTTCTCCAGCATCCCACCACCTTTTTCAAACTGTAGAGACTTGCACTAGAAAGGACACAGCAGCAGACACCAAGAAGGAAACTTTTTGTGTCCTGGCATATTTTTACAGCCTCACCACACTTCATTTGAAGTGAAATTTTCATTGACATCTTATATGAAAAATTTTAGCTAAACAAGTATTTTAAAAGAAGGGTAAAAGGTATTCATCTAAGTAAAAATACCTGAATGTCACATTTACTGGTTCTGATCATTCATAGTTAAGAAAAAAAGTTGATTTTTTTCTTCTGCATTCACTCCAAATAATGAGCATATCTTTAATTGTTTAAAAATCTGCTGGAATGCCCAGAATCTCTACGTTTAAGACTTACAGAATTTTAAAAACAAAAGTGTTTCTTATGCAGATCTTTTAAATTCAACAAAATTATTTACCTGCACAGGCTTTCATAATCTTTTTCAGAGGTCCCATAGTGTACATCAATCCAACAAGAATCCCTGCTAGATGCCCAGCAAAAGAAGTCCTATAAAATAGGAAAATTTTGTTAGTAATGAAAAGGGAAGACTTTTTATTGTAGGGACACTGAAGGAAAACTGTAACATTTGTTGTAACCAGGAAAGTCTCTGAGTGAGACCAAGCACAGAGAAATTACCTGCCTGCAAGGACATAATGCCAAATTTTCTTTCTTCATAACTACCTTAAAATTGGTAGGTATATACAGATACAGAAAAGTAATTGGAATGCAGAAAACTAATTAGAGAGATAACTTTAACTGCTTGTTTAAAAGAAGAATACCCTAAAAGCATTTAAAGACTTAGCAAAGTAGTAAACTAGTTTTAAGCTTTAAAAAAGTAACTCCACAGACTTATTCTGAAATGTCTAGGTAGGACCTACCAAGATCATTTACAGCTCTGAGTGAATGCACAGACACAGAACTTCCTACTGCACCATCAACACAACCCTACAGTTGGTCTGAGAAAAGCATGAACACACATCCACTGCACTCCCTGCAACACAGTGTCTTCAAATTTAAAAGAAAAATTGAAGTGCTAAGAACCAAATTCTTTTCTATACATGCCAATAATTTCTTTAAAAAATATCACTACCATTTGCATACAGAATGAAAAGACTCTGGAGCCTTCTGAGAAATCAGCACAGAAACATGTTTACTGTAAATAAGAAGACTTGCTCCAATTATTGTCATGACTATGGGATCCTCTATACATTCATAGATCAATTTTCAGCGTTCAAATTAAGGAGTCAAACTCTTGAGTTTAACCAGGTTTAAATGCTATTTGCAAATTTTTAACTTCCATAATGAAGTTAGGGAAGGCAACACACTAAACATTAAAATTTCCTGTTATATGCAATTATAAATAACTCATTTATATTGGTTGTCCAAAAATTCAAGTACTATGAGCTTTTTTTGCCTTTCTGAAGTAGAAATTAAATGTCTGTTTAATGTAAAACCAGATTTTAACGTTATACTTTTGAGTCACACAGATGTTGACACGTGCACTCAAGACAAGGCCTCACTGGTCAAAGGATACAGGGAAATGCACAGGTCACTAGAGGGAGGTAAAGATCAAATCTGAAGTCACTTTTGCCACCTACTTAACCACAAACTTGTATCCTGCTGTGTAGAGCTGTGGGTCTCCCCCATAACTAATCAACAATTTTTGTAAGAGTAACATGTAAATGCTGATGTGAGAATTTATAGGTAAAAGGTACTTGCAAAGATAAAATATCTACAAGGAACTAATTTTCCAAACAGATGGTATGCCCCAGTTACTGACCTCTTACCTATTCAAAATTAAATTATGCAACTTACTCAACAAGGGGCACCATTTAATCAGACACTCCAAATCCTGTAACTTGTCTTGGCCATGTAAGAGCAATGCTGTGAGAGTGACAACTGCTGTGGTTCATTTCAAGGCAGTTGGCAATTACTGATTAAACATGTTGTGTCCTAGGACATGAATTTCTGGAGATTACTACTTGTTTTATATGCCCCCTATTATCATTTCAGTGCTGTGAAATGGTTCAGTGTAGAGGACACTGTAGAGGTTTAGACAAGACAGCAATCTAAGCTTCCATAAAATTATGAAATTGTTTTTGACATTATTTCTTAACTTTCTACATTTCTGCAATAATGCAACTGAAAAACAACAGCACCCAAACTCTGAAATCATGTTTTTCCCCTACCATAAACAGTATGATATGCTTATGGTTTGACTTCATACATAATGCTCTTTTGTTATTCTTTTGTAATAACATAAACAATAGTATTCAACATATCACCAACAAAAACTATGTTTTTTGTAACACAAAACTTTAATTTTTCAGAAGAATGTTTTAATGCACGGAAAACTTTGAGTTGATACTTGTACCAGTGTCATGCTCAGTGACCTCTCAGTTTACAAATAAAATGGCATTTGGAATAGAGCACTCTGAAGGTCTTCCCTCTTTTAGCCTGGGATTCCTCACTTCAGGCAATTGGGCAGAAAGGCATAAAGAAAGTGTTCAACCTCACTAAAATTTGAACTTCTTCCTCCTGGTTTAGGAAGTGTTTATCTGCTATATCATAGTATCTGACAAGGACTATGTCAGTATTGTTGCACTCTTTTGTCTTTTTTTTTTAAATCTTTCTGAAAAGTGGGAAATTGTATACAACTGATTTGTAAGTTTTGTGTCTGTACTTCACATAGATTCTCCAATATGATACACAGTTATAGAATATTATACAGGAAATTACTGATTTGTAAATAGAACTCCAAAAATCAAATGCCAAAGAAGAGGAGGGCCCTGTTCTCACAGAGGGAGGGTTGCATGAACTGTGCTGGCAGAGCAGAGCACACAGGAATATTGAGGGAGATGATCAGCAAAACTGGAGGACAGTGACCCGGCATAAAATTTGTGGAACAGCAGATAATAGTTTTAACGTAAGTTAGAGGAGTGACTAAACCAGACAGAATGGAGCAAGATGGAAATGGCAAGCAAACACTGGAATGCTGTTTTGCCAATGAAGCCCTTGGCACTATGGTGTATTTGGTTATTTTGTTGAAAACACACATCCCTTTTCCATGTCCAACTTTTGTTATCTTCCCTCAAATACTCAGCAACACCTTCTGGGAACAGTATTTGCCACGTGCTCCAAACAGAGGGTGTTTAGGAAAAAGAAGACTGCAGCCTTTAATTGTAGCCCCAAGACTCCTCTTGGATCCCAGCTAACACTGCTCATGCTTCATGAGACATTTCAGACTGCAGAGAGCCCAAATCTCTCCTGCTAACTTGGACATATTAAATGCACTTACCCTGGGGCGATTAAATGAATCGCCACCAACTCCACCCAACAGGCGTATTTACTGGCAACCCGCAGGCCAAGGACGGTACTGACTCTGCCGGGGTTGTAATGGTTATTAAGAACTTTCAAAGCAAACAAGACTCCTGCAAACAAAAAGAAGGCACATGAAGAGAGAAGTATTTGTGCACAAATAAAGAAATGCAAACAATTTAGCTAAGGAACTTAAAGTACCATGCAGTTCCACAGCACCACGATGCATATTGTTGCATGCCACAACAATAGTTCTAAGCTGGTTTTTCAGTGATACTTTTCAGTGACTTAAAAAAAAAAAAGACAGAAAAATTATGTATCTGTGTAACAGCCAACTCTAAGTAGGTTTTTAATATGCCTACTCACTGTAGCTATTCAGGTATTCCAAACAATATGAATGTAATTTTAAAATGGGAGTTCCAGTTAATTAATTGACAAAATTAGTGAACTCAAAAAATGTTCTGTGAGTTGAGAAAAGCTATTACTGAAAACAAGACAAACAGATACGTGTGAAGCTCAACAATAGGCTCGAATTCTAAATTAATGGAAAATCATCTTACATATACTCCAGAATCACTTGTTTCTGAAAAAAAAAGTAGATAAATCACCTTTAATCACAGCAAATAATCCTTCATTTCTAACTGACTGCAACTGTTCTATCGTGCACACAACACCTGATACAATGGAATGAATTCAGAGAACTTACTGGAAGTTAGAAGTCTTTGTTAAACAATTCATCTCAAGAGAAAGCTGACAGTGGTCTGAAAAAAACCCTGAAAAATCACCAAGTTCTGACATGGACACGTGGCCATTGGCACAGGCAGCCAAAGCCCTCAGGGAGGGGTTGGCACTGGGGCCCTGCAGCCACCACAGAGACAGATCCTAGAACTGGGCATGTCTCATCACACAGGGGTGGGTGACCAGAGAATACCTGAAGCTCCAAATGAGCCACCACCACAATGTTCCAACTGGTCCCCACTGGAATACCACATGGAACCCTCAGAGGTATTGAAGCACCTCAGAAGTTAAAAAGGAGGGCTTGCTTTCTAAGGCTGGAGGCCAATGACAGGAAGGGAAACCCCTACTTATCTAGAAGAGCAGTGCTACTTCTCCACTGCAGACTTTTTTAAAGAGAAGGGGATCATTGGCTCAATCTCCTAAACTCTGATCTCCTAAAGGAGAAGACAAGACCATAACTGGAAGGAACTTGACCAAAATCAGGTGCTTCAATGTTCCTATCAGAAGCAAATCTAGGAGATACTCTCTAAAGACAGCCATGAATACTCTGTAATTTAAAAATAAAAATTTTAAATGCATAGACTTCTCTAGAAACAACCTAATAAGCATTACTGACATCAGAAAATGAAAAGCCTCAGACTTCAATTAATCAGTGATATTAACCAGAAAACACAATTCTACCAGGATAAACACAGTTTTCATGTTCTCAGGTAAAATCAGTCAGTCTCAAGAACATGAACTGAATCACATGATGTTCATACCCAGAGTACACGCTTTAAATGAAAAAGTAGGAAAGCTTTACTGACATGAAAATCATATGTAAGTGGATGCACACCCATCCATTTGCTGCAATTAACAATTACTGTTATACAGCACCTATAAATATTAATTTTCTATACGGAAATCGGACCAACTTTGTGTCTTACCTGAAAAACCTACACCACAACTCATTCCATAGGAAGGATCATCCAGAATTTTCACAAGCAGGAATTCCAGCACCATATAAACAACTCCAATCAGCACTGAAAATACAGCAATTATGTAGGCAAACCATCTGCTCTTCAGCTTTTTTTCCAGCATTATCCCCTTCCAAAGCAGGGAAACCATGTTATAATACAAATGCCAGTCGTCTGCATGGTGGACAGGGGAGAGCAGCAAACGCTGCCAGTCCCTCTTGTAGAAGGCTTCGTGGACACTGACACACACCTCAGCCAGCGGCCTCACGGGGCTCAGGAAGAGGAAGATGTTCAGTGCCAGGACCCCAAGGGTAACAGGAGGGATGTTCTGGAGTCCAATTTGAGAGATTTGATAAAGCAGCAAAAGCAGCCCAGCATTGACTCTCCCTTGCCTTCGTTGCATTGTTACTTCTTATTCAAGGAAATGTGAAGATTACTCCAATTTCTAGTCTTTTGTTCAATTTCAAAACCATACAAGTTTCGGAAATTCTGAAAGAAAAAAGATAACTTGTTATACACATAGAGAGGGGATTTAAAGCTCATCACTGCCTTTTTTTTTTTAAACACACAAATTTGTCAAGGTAATCAGATGAGAACTCTTGTTTTATACCAGAAGAAAAATTTAAGTGAGAATAAAAAACAGATTTTTTAAACTGATATGAAGCCCAAATTAAAGAGATTTATACAGATAATCCAAACAAGCATTGGGAGAAAAAGCAGTGTGCGACCTCACTTTCACATCCCAGGGCAGGCTTTACTTAATCTATAAAATACCTGAGGGTTCTAAACACATTCTCATTAATGTCCTGATCCATTCAGAATTATTGAAATTTCAGGAAGGGGAACAGTTAAAAATTCTCCTCTACAGTCATTGTTTCCAGGCTTCTCTCTTTGCTTCTTTTTTTTCAAGTCATTCTTCCAACTTTTACAAATATTCAAAATAAGCTAAGCATGAAAATTAAAAGTTAGAATATTGAAAAGTAACAGGGACCCAGCTAAGGACTGCTAAATATAAGCTTTGAAAAGTGTTACTGCATTTCTAGGGATTAAAATAAAGAGATTAGTTTGAAGGTATGCAATGGAGAAAACCATAGGAGGAAATCTTATACAAGAGCAGCACATAAAATTTCCAGAGTTATAGCAAAATTTTCATCTCTACCTTATTTATGGCAGAAAACCCAGAGGATTAAAAAGGGCTACAGAAGTAGGTCTGGCCAGAACAGAGTCACTGTGACACAAAGTGACAGGAGAGGAGGGAGGAGCTGACTGGAGAACACAAACAAGGTGATGAGGAGTTTCCAGAGTGGAACTGCCCATGAAGACAGAAGAGACACATGATTTCAAGTAGGTTCCAAGGATTTACCCAATTTTGCCACAAGATTTCAAATGAAACTTTCTGAAATATACATATACACACACAAAATTCTCACCTCAAGACCCTATTAACCTTTCTATTCACTACATAAAAATTAGTTAAAGCTGTTAATATACTAACTTTATTTAAATTCCTTTCCAATTCTTCATAACAAATGCTTCCTCTGTAACATTTTCATTAGATGCAACAACGTAGTGCTTCTACAGGACAGTATTAAAAATTACACCTTTATAAAGGACAACTCAAGATGGAAAATTTAACCTTCCCCATCCGGTCTGTTAGGATTTATCAAGTTTTCCATTTGTACAGCCTGCAAACACTTTACCAAACATTTTTACTCAGGTATTCAGAGTATCATTAACAATTTGATTGGGTTGCACCACACAAAGTAAGTGAGCCCATGGAAAGGAAGGAAAGCACCTCTGAATGATGCTATCCTGAAACAGCAAAAGGAGCTCTGAGACCTGCACAGGGTTGAACAACAAAGCTGATCAGCTGGGGGCCAACCCACCCCCTCTGCTGAGATTGAAGTGAGAGCAGCACATACTGCCATGCTACTTCACATCTCTAATTTATTAATGCCACTTCTTATAGTTAAGTATTTTAGTCGCTGGATTTCTCTTTAAATTATATTTATGCTAATTATAGCAATCTAAGAGAAGAGAAAAAACAACCTGGTTGGGTTTTGTACCCTGAAAACAACTGTAGTAAAACAGAATGCAAGTAAAATGCATTTGCTAAATTACAACAAAAGTCACTTTTCCCTATGGTCTTAGCTTGGAGATGCCACATAATATTTAAGCCTTGCCCAAACCAGAGTGGAAACAGCAGAAAGGCCTCTGGAACACAGAACTACCTACACTGGTGCCTTCAAACACCAGCTTCTAGTGCTCACAATTTAACTCAGAGACCACAGGTGTTACCCCTACAAAGTTCAAATGAGCCAACCTGTTGAAGTGTAAATTGATTATTGCAGATAGTTTACACTGTCAGCCTCAGATGCTTAAATCAGCACCACCAAAAAAACAGTTAAACAAAAGTTTAATCTATGTCATTCTCTTTTTCCACACTACTTGCAGACATCAGGTACAGTGACATCCCCAAACTATGCTCACATTCACCTGCCCAGACCTCTGGTGTTTCTTGTACCACTGACACAGCTGCATTTTTTCTATCACAAAACAGTCAACATAAAAACTGTTAGAATTTAAAAGTCAACACAATCTAGACACAAACTATTTGGAAACCTCAAAATCTTGCCATACCATGTTGTTCAAATTGCCAAACACCACAGTCCTACATTTTAAAGTTTCCATCTCCTCTTTTGATACTCTTAAATTTCCAATTGAAATACTTTTAACATGCATGCACTTAAGAAAGGAAACCCTCACCCAGCTCATATCCACACAATAAGCACGTAACATGACGGACTGGGTCACACCATTACTGCAGTGCTGGACATTATAAATCATTCCCATTATTGGTAGCAATCAAAACTGTCAGCCAAGACACATTGTGTTCGATTATAGGGGGAAAAGATGTGAGACAGAAAACAGCAGTTACTTGAGAGCCTTCCGGAATGCAACTCCCTTAAAACATATAGAGCCTTCAACGGTTTGAACATTCCTTCTCGGCCTCTACACTGTTTATTAAAAGTCTAATGAGGCTTGAAACAATGAAACACTCTTTCCTTTTTCTTTTTTGAAAACATGCCACCCACTTCAAAATGTACAAATTTCCAGAATAGACTTGAAATGGCCATTTGTCTTGCATCCAGGCTGCCACGTGTCTGCATTTTTGTCCCCTACTCAAGATAAATGTCTGAACTAAGCATTCTTGGAATTTGTTTGTTTGTTTTATACTAACCAAGTGTAAAGCATTTAAACTTTTATTTTTACTGCTCGCCTGCTTGGCAACCATAAAATATTGTGACTTCATACGCTGAAAAATCATGTAATAAAGCAAATATTTTTAGTAAATACAGTAATACTGAAATGTTATGCTGCATTTTTCTGTAGCTGTAATTTGAATGTAGAAGAATCTCCCTGTACCCTTGCTCCCCTGAAAATGGATAGAACTACCCTGAAATTTTGATTTATGTTCGTGTGAAACCCAGTACACTCCAGAAAAAAATATGCATTCTGCCTCTGCGTCCAGATTGGAGCCAGACCAGCGAAAAAAACAGCTGGAACACGTAAACATCAGATCCTGAGCACAAGCCACTTCACAGATAAGCCTCGACAAGCCCACACTGCTTGTCTGTGAAAACACAGTCTTGGGGTACAAAGACTTACCCAGGTATAGACACAAACAGTGATTTTAGGACAAAAGAGGAGTCCTACAAAGGAAGCAAAACCGAGCTGTAACCCATTTTACTACGGCCCTTAAACTTTGGAAAGAGTGGGGAAGGGCCATAACAGAAAGACAAAACAATGCAAGAAAACAACAAAAATCTGAAACATAATGAATCATCCTGTTTATATTTAATATGTATGCAAGCAGCAGGTCAGCCACAAGCTGTCAGCTACAATAAGCTTTGAAATGTACAGTCAATTACACAGCTCAAAACAAAGACAAGGTTCTGACTTCATTATAAAATTAATTACTTCATAAAGAATGACTTCTGGATTCATCAAATGTGCCTTTAAAAAGCATAACATGCTTTCATTCCCTAAGGAACACTGAAGGGTGAACTGCAAAGACACTGTTTCAGAATTTGGTGGGAGAAGTCACACATCTTTCATACAAATGTTTTAAAACAATTTAAGTCAGTAACTACCTTGTTGAAAGGAGACAATACCAAATTAAATATCAACATAAAATGACTGCATAAGTGGCTACATCACAGTCTTTTTATTATGCAACATTTTAAACTTCATTCCAAGTTCTCTGTGAGAATAGGCAAGTTCTTCTGCCTCTTATGTCTGCTTCAGCATGAAAATTGAAAATCTTTTATAGTCCTTTAATCCTCTTAAGTACTACTAAAAAGAAGTCCTTAACAAAATAAGCTTTTAAGCTAACAACTTCAATTTAAAACTGAAAATTGTGTTCTGAAGGGTGTGACAATTGCTATTCACAATAATATATACACACTAAACAATAAATGCCAAGAATAATTTTGGACACCTTATCCCAAAATAAATGAGACAGCTCTCAGAGGAGAGAACCCAAGAGACGGGCAAAGCTCATGCTCTGCCACACATCTTAAGTATGAAATCTGAGACACTCAGCACTTGGGTTTTAATTGCCTCATTAGTTTGACTACTGCTATTTAATATAAAAATAAAAATACTTTGGGGCTGAAACCTGTCCATCCTGCAGCAAAAGAAAAAAAAAAAGTTATTCAATGTGTTTCATTATCACTATTAACCCACAATATCACTGGAAACCCTGTCAATTTTGAACTCATGTTTTCATTCACGAAAGAGAAATAAATCTCTTTTATATAATATCTTTTTAAATTTAATTAGTCTTACTATACCAATCTAAATATCAGAACAACCATCCACTGGACTTTTCCTTAAGGCTTACTGTTGTAAATAGCAGGTGCATACAATCATCATTTGAGACTACAAGCAGTCTCTAAATGTGCTTAAAATAACTATATTTTAACTATCTGCCTTCATTTCCTACACAGCAGCCCCTTCTAATTCAAAGCCCTCAAATTACTCAGTTGGCTGCACTGCAGTCATGGCAAGCAACGTTACCTCATGGCATACCAGGACACAGCACGTGGAACCAAAGGGCTTCGTTAGGGAACAAGCCCTTAGGAAGGTATAAACTTGCAAGGTTTGATTCCAGAGAGGGTCACTCTGACTGTCCAAGCAGTCCTTTGGTTTTAAGGAGCTGCTCCTCCAACATGTACAGCCAACATCAGCTGCCTGAACTTCCCTCAGAGCCAGCAAAGTTGACCAAGCATGGACTGGAAGACTTACTCTGGAAATCATGTTATGCATTTCAGACACCAGCCTGACCCTGGAGCTGATATGACACATTACAAGCAATGTGGGTGTGATGCAGTAAACAGAACTTGCATAAAAACAGCATCCCAAGTCGCAAAATGAAACATAAATTATAGAAGCTTAAAAAAGGCCAAACCAAAATCCTACAGTAGCAAAACGAGAAATATTATTTGATGTGACAAAGTCTTCAAAACCTCTTCAGTTTCTGAGAAACCAGAACAACAATTACTGAAAACTTCTTTATATCGTCATCCAGGAAATTATTGAAAATGTACTAATTATGTGACTAATCCACCACTAATTTCATTCCTTCCTGATCTTTCAGTTTCCTTGTAGCCTCTCTCATAACAGAGACTAATTAGGAACTACCTCTCAAAACACTAGGATACATCTATACTAATTAAAGCTAGAGAAGTAAAATAATCATAAATATTTATGTCATGGTACTGGTGAAGAGGGAAAAATCACAGTTTAAGAAAAAAACGATATATCAGATCAACAGTGAATTTCAGATCAGGCCAGTTAGAGAGGCCTGATCTTCAGAGATATTTAACTCTACTTTAATTAGAGTCAGGGATTTGGGTTTTAGCTGGATATTTTGTTTTACCTGATTGCAATACTTACACTTGTGTAATCCTAGAATTGGGTAATCATACTAGAAGAGCATCCTCCTTTATCTCAAAAAATTTGTAATAGAATTAAAAATGAACCCACAAATGATTGCCTGCCTCCACTTCAGAAGTGTGAAGCACAAGGGCTCTTAAAAGCTTAGAATTCCTTAGTTTGTGTTGCACTGATAGAAAATTTGTCTGCAGTTTGTAGGAGAAAGGAAGGCCAGAAAACTTACCATCCAATTAAATCCATTTTAAATAATATTGGTTAAATATCCAAGCAGTTCGGAAACACACACTTCCTAATATATTAGCATTATTCTACTCTTGTCAATACCTCATGTCTATTTCAAAGAATAAAATGTAGTTCCAGAAAAACATCTTTGTGCCATTTCAAGAAAGCAAATCAGCTCAGGCATTGCTAATTACATTTTATAAACATCTGGATTAATGAAGGTCAGTCTTTAGACAAGAGTAAGAAAGTTTACCAAATATAGTTGAGGTATACTTGTCATTGCCTTTTACATATATATATATATATATATATACACATACACACATATACATATATATACATATACAGGCGGAAATAATTTGCAGGTTTGTAGTTTTCACGTTTGTTACCATTTTAACAAAAAAAGGGGTATAGCTCTAGTCAGATACTTTTTTTAAAATGAGTTATTTATAGAATAGGTAAAAAAAGTGCTGCAAGAAAACGGCAGTAAAATAATAATAATAATAATAATAATAATAATAATAATAATAATAATAATAATAATAATGTTGAAGCTGTAAGGAGCAGCAGCACTTGGGAGGGAGTCTCTGATAACTCCGCGTTCCCTCCGGGCCCCCTCCCTCCTGCAGTCCGGAGCGCGATGGGCACTTCGTGTGTGTCTGTGTGGTTATCTGTGCGTGTCTCTGTGTGTGTGCGTGTGTCT
>VWZD01012438.1:246245-262609 GCA_013396695.1 Sakesphorus luctuosus
GTGTGTGTGTGTGTGTCTGTGTATGCCTGTGTGTGTGTGCCTGTGTGTGCACGTGTCTGTGTCCGTGTGTGTGCGGTGTTTTGTCTATCTGTGTGCCTCTGCGTCTGTGTGTGTGCACGTCTGTGTGTGTGCCTGTGTCTATGCGTGTGTCCGTGTGCGTCTGTGTATAGGTCTGTGTCCGTGTGGGTGTGTCTGTCTGTATGCCTGTGCGTGTCTGTCCGTGCGCGCGTCTGTATAACGCTAAAGGCGGCGACAGGGTGAAATACGAGCTCTTTGCGCGAGTTCTCAAACTCACTTTCACTTCGGTAACTCCCCTCGCCACCAAACTCCCTGCCCCGGAGGAGAGCCCCTGCCCCGGAGGAGAGCCCCTGCCCCGGAGGAGAGCCCCTGCCCCGGAGGAGAGCCCCTGCCCCGGCGGAGAGCCCCTGCGCCGGGGGAGAGCCCCTGCCCCGGGGGAGAGCCCCTGCCCCGGGGGATAGCCCCTGCCCCGGGGGAGAGCCCCTGCCCCAAGAGTGCCTGTGCCCGGCCCGGCCCGGCCCGCTCCGAGCGCGCTGGGCTGCAGGCAGCGGCAGCCGCGGCCAGGCTGGGCGGCGACTCCCCGCACACGGCACTCGGGCCCCTCGCTGCCGGGACACGGCGGCGGGGCAGAAGGGGAGGGCGGGAAGGCCGGGAAAGGCAGGGAGAGAGGAAAGGAAGGAGCAAAGGAGGGAAGGGCCGGAGCGCCGCCCCCGCCCCGCACTCACGCTCTCCGCCGGCAGCGCCCGCGCCCTCGCGCCGCACCACGTGACGCGCGGGGCCGCCCCGCCGGGCTGGCAGGGGCGCGCCCGGCCCCGATAAGGGCGCTCGGGTAGGGGAGGGCGTTCGCAAAACTCCCTCAGAAATACCGACCTGCCGGGCAAGCAACGCCTGTTGTAGTAGCCCCTGAGATTATCGCTTGATCGTGCCGCTCACCGTAAAATGCGGAACCAGGTTCCCTTTGAAGGCGTGTTACTGCGCGTGCCAGACAGTAACTGCTTCCGTAATAGTTTGGGGAGTTTGTTTTTCAGGGATTAAAACCAATTAGATGGGTACATCACAGAATCCATTAGGTTGGAAAAGACCTGTGAGACCATCCAGTCCAACCTGTGACCCGACACCACCACGTCAGCCGGAGCCTGGCACCGAGAGCCCCGTCCAGACTGTCCTCAAATGCCTCCCCACCTCGGGCAGCCCATTCCAAAGGCTGGTCACCCTCCCTGTGAGGAATTTCTTCCTAATGTCCAACTTAAACCAACCCTGGCACAGTTTAAGACTACCTGAGTTGCACTCACGTAGAGTCCTTGGTGTCACTAGTCACTGTATTATTCCCCAAATTTGACACCGGTACCCAGACCGAGTTTTGTTATTCACTAAGGAATACACTGAGCAAATTATAAATGCCCAAAATAATTGGTTATCAGAGAAATGCTGGCCAGCTGGTGGTGCAAATATGTAACTAGAAATGAATCATGCAAACCCCACAGCCAAGGCTACATGTAAATGGCCCTATTTTGCTGTCATTTATGTGGCACTTTGGTTTCATAGAATGTTTTGGCATCTTGTACAAGTATGTCATAGAATTTATAAGAAAATTGCATTCTGCCCTTCCAAAAACAGCACACAGCTCAGCAGACTGGCAGGCATGAAAGGGGCTGAATTCCTAGAAACAGGGTGGAGATCAAGTTAAAGGAGCAGGCTTTGCCAAAACAAGCAACTTCAGTATAGTCCTGGCTTCCAAGAATGAACAGAAGCCAAAAGAGGAGGGCAGACTCGGTGTGTGCCACCATTTAGACATGTTATCTTAAGCTTCTTAGTTTTGGCACATTTAGACCTGTTACCTCAATTAATGCTAATCATAATAATTCATAGAAATCACAGGATGTGGGAGTTAAAAATGCCTAAACTGATAGATTTTCTATCATACACCAGGTTTGCTGAAGTTGGCCCCGTTTTCTATAATAGCATACTCCATTTTCATGCAGTCATAATTCCAGTCCATAACTGTTAAAGTTGCAGTATTTATTGCCTGAGTACAGGTCCAGATCTTATTACTGATATGCAAGTCCTAAGGCTGTGGTTCTCTTCTGGGACCCAGAAGATCCCAGTTCACTTCCTGCATCAGCCTGAGAAATCATGTATTAATACTCATCCTTTTCAGGTCATTATTGATACAGCAAGGATAATAAAAGTCACAGGAACAATGAGAGGCTAAGTAAATGAATCATGTTCAATGCTATAATTAATGGGCCACATATGGGGCTAGATTTTTAAGAAAAGCAAACACTATTCTTGTACTTTTTACCCAAGTGGGGGATTTTATACCCATAAAGCTCTTCCAATTTGGTGTTTTTTCTCTTTTTCTACAAAAAAACCCACCTGAGTTATTTTATACGTACATAAAATAAGAAAAAAAGAAACACGTGCTGTTCTCTTTCTTTAATCTTCTGCCACTGTTCACCTCATGGATTTCTTTTACCTCTTTGTCTGAATGTTAGTTTTCTTACAATAAAATTGAATAAAATGAGAACTTCTGTTCACAAACTACAGCTTCTTTTTTGTGGAAAAATTCAGGTGACATACATGTCCCATATGTGCTATTACTCAGCTTTCTTTAACATGAAGAATATTTTTGAGCAATAATAGCTGAAGGGCTCACCCATGAAAGGTTGGTTGGATTCATGTATGATAATATCCCTTTCCATTTAAGCAACTATTAACAGTGTAGGTTATGTTTCCTGGTTATGTCTGGCCTGATTAGAAAGAGAATTCAATACGTGGACAGAAAATAGAGAAGGAAAAAGCAAACCCATCATTTTCCTAACGCGTGTACGCTCAGTACAGCGGTGACGCATACGGCGAGCGCTGCTTACGCCTTCCTGCTAACTGTATAATCCAGGTAAATATTTATCATACAGCTATTATCAGTGTAAACATACAGCTCAGGCATATGTTGACCCATAATGAAAAAGTGACATTGAGATCTTTGCTTAATAGCACAAGGCTTAAATGTGTTTTAGGAGCAGTAGAGCAGATCTCAGAATGCTCATTTTTTCGGATTTATACTGAGGCTTTTCAAATGCAACAATTGGGAAGGAACACCCTGCTATGAATGCATGGATGCAAATTAAATCCATATCTGAAGGATATTTTTTTAATTAATGCTGGGAATCTGATAGCAGCATATTTGAAACACTGTTTATGTTAATCTTGAAGGAACTAGTTAGGACTAGCTTGTAAATGTAAGAAGAATGTCAGAGTGTAGCTCTGGTAAAGGAACTGTGACTTTCCTAGACTGTCAGTACGTGACAGTGTTTACAAGGAGTAGAAGAAGAGAGAAGCAGTAACACAGAATTTAATACACAGAATATTATGAGTCTGTCAGAAAATTAACAAAATACAGATGATTAAAGGATCAGTTTAAACATATTAATTTATATACATCTGTTGTACTGCTGCTACCATTCTGGTTCTGAAAACAGCATAATGCCTTGGAAACTGGAGGCAAGACTTTCAGAGGCATACAGATGGAGATATGATCTGATGGCATGTGTTTTGTATGAATTCAGGGCTTATTCTTATCCTTTTATCTGATATGAACATTGATTTTACTATGTAGCCCACCCATACTAAAGTCTCCTTAGCTGGCAGTGTACTTTCAGCTGCCATTATCACTAACACTGTAACTTTATAATACAATATGGACAAATGAAGTGAAAAATAGAGATGCTTTCTCTCCAGCATATAGAGATAAAAAAGAATATATCCTGGAGGTTCTTGATTTGTTCCTATAGTCAGCTGGAGGGAATAGATGAAACATCTGGTGGAAAATAAAAGAGTGCATTGGTCTGAATTTGGGCAGGAAGAAACAGACCAACATCAAGAAAGTTTTATAACACAGCCAAAATGGGTATCTGATCATCTACTCACCTCCTGGTTATCCAGGTACTTCCACATTGCAATGAGATACTTCAGTTAAGACAAAGTGTTATGAAAAAGCTCAAAAGCCTGAGCTGTTGTGTGTGACGAGAAGAGGAGGGAGTAGAGCAAGAGGCAATGTTAAGGAAATGAATGTATGAACTATGCCAAGAAGACGCTGCCAGGGAATCCCTTTATGCAACTGAAAGGCTTTCTAAAAAAGGTATCCAAATCAAAGAGAACAAAATTTGATATCACTGGTGAAAGCAAACTGTAATGTTAAAAGTTATTTGTTGTGGGATAACAAGAGAGTAACCTGCTGTCATTTAAACTGATTTTATAACATGTATAGGCAAACATTTATCTTCATTTTGCTTGACTACAGGAATGTTAAATAATCATTACTAAAACAGTTGAAAAGTTGTTATTCATAATAATACTATAGGCAGAAAATGTTCTGTTGAATACAGTTCTTTTTTAGTGGCAGCATAATTTACATCTCATCATTCACAGTTTATAAAAAACATGAAGTTAAAGTATATTCTGCTGCTGGCAGGGAACTTTTGTTAATACTCTAGCTGTGAAAATTTTGTGATTGTTTCCCATTTCTATAATGTCTTCCTTTATGGGAACATGGCTTTTGATCCAACTTTTTGTGAAATTTGAACTGCTTTATAACAGAGATGTGTTAGTAATCTGGTGACATATCTCTGTGCTCCATTGGCCTGCAGGATGCCAGGACAGTGGAAGCAATGTCCTTCCCAAGGGAGATGTGATGTTGATTTGCAGTACTCCCAGGTTCCCAGCTCTCAAAGTTGGGTTATACTGGAAGGCTTTATCTGGCATTCCTTGTAAAAAACGGATTTGTCAAAGATAGTCCAGGAATTTCTCCAGAAATTACATTTAAGCCCCTTTTTGGAAGTCTTTTCTTGCTTTGTGTTTTCTCTTGGTTATATGAGTAGAATTCAGGCTCTGCATGTTTTTGTCTTTTATGCAAACCTTGATCCTCCACCATACATGCTCCCCAGCCTGAGCCATGTCCCCTGCAGAGAGGCTGAGAGGCAGAGCCAGGGGTAGGGAAACATTTCACAGAGGGGCTGATACCAGCAGACTGCTTCTAAAATTTTACTTCACAATTCAGTCTTTTTATTTCTGTTTCATACCAAGTAAGGAAGCTTTATTTCCCTTGGAAGTTTGAACCCCAGAAGTAGTAAGGAGGCATTGTATGTCACAATATTCGTATTATCCATACTACTGAAATGGGCATTGATTATTGTTTGGGGTTTTCTGGGCTTTTGTGTTGTTGGTTTTAACGGGCTTCCTAAAGCTGTCTTTAACATATTAAGATTTATTTAACAAAACTAAGGCTAATGAAGGCATCTGTCACAGCTGAGAGTGCATTGACAGGCCTTAATTGCCTGACCAGCCTCATCTGGGACCCCCACCCACAGAGGCTGCCCATGGGCCCTGAGACCCATTTAAGGTCAGAGCTGGGGTTTTAGTCCTTTCCTGAGTGGGGCTGTAGCAGTGTTGGTCTCCAGCTCGCCCCCAGCTTTGCCCTGGCCATGGGCCCTTAGCCAAGGGCTTAGTCTGCCTATCCTGGTGCAATGCCTGATTTTGACTTCCCGGCATTGTTTCCAACCTGCCCTCTCGCCGTGGGCTGCCCTGTGGTCTGGGCTCTTGGTCAAACCAGCAGCTGCCCCTGCACCTTTCCTGCCCTTTGCTCAGGTACCTTTGAGCTGAGTCCCCTTCACAGAGGTGGTTCCAGAATGGGAAAGAGGCAAATACAATATTAAATGCAATGAAGCTGAAAGTGGCATTTCAAAACTGGTAAGTTCTATCAAAGCTTTATTCTATTTTTTCTCATTATTGGTTCTATTTTGACAATATTCAGTAGGAATTACAAAGCTGCCATAGAAAGGAATGAAGTACAGTAAGTAAAGTGGAAACTGTCTTTTTGAAGCACTTTAGTATTTTAAGCACAGAAAATAATGTACGAATTATAATCAAACTAAGTAAAACTACTGAATATCACACACCTGGGAGCTTATATTTTGTAGCTGAGAGTTATTCAGGTTTAGCTCAGGAGAAATTTCACTCCAAGCTGGTAAAGCAGAAATTTCTGGCAAATGCTGTATTTGATCATCTAGTATAGCTGGGAAAAGTAGACAGGGTTTGAGGAGCACAGTGCTCTACCCTGATCTGGAATAGAAGGAGTTGTCTTCAAAGCTCAGTGAAAATTGAGCTCAATTTTTTTTAATTGCTTCTAGAGCATATTGGGAACTGCCCATAGCAGGTGGTGGAAATTACCTGGGAGCCTGTTGGGGATGATGCTTTTTGCTGTGTGTGTATAGAAAATAAACATCAGTCTTGAGCTCGGTTTCAAACAGCAGGTTTCCCCTCTGTTTTGTGGTAGTGCTGCTGTAACCATAATCATGTCCTGAGGACAAAGCAGTGTGTAGACAGACACACTACTCCTTGCTGGCTCAAGGAATACAGGTGGAAGCCCTTCAGCAGACCTGGTGCAGCAGTGGGAGGTGGCTCCATGGTGTCCTCCTGTGACTGCCTGTCGTGACACGCAGCTGAGGCTCACAAACATCCTGACGTAGCGCAGTTACTGGGTAAACAGCTGCAACAGGTCGCTGTCTTAGTACTCTAGTTTATTTTCCACTCTGCTGAACATGATTGCCTGTCAGTCCTCTGCTGATAGAGCTTTCTAATCTTTTTACAACAAAATCCCAGGGCTGGGTGCTTGGAATGGGGTTGCGTTG
Organism: Sakesphorus luctuosus; assembly: GCA_013396695.1. Lineage (NCBI taxonomy): Eukaryota > Metazoa > Chordata > Aves > Passeriformes > Thamnophilidae > Sakesphorus > Sakesphorus luctuosus. The sequence goes on from VWZD01012438.1 coordinate 252,950, forward strand.
TCTCCGGGGCTGGGTGAGGCTGTAGCCGGCAGGATTCGCAGCGCAGCTCCCAGCCAGGACAGGTACCACAGCCCCGGGCTGCCCTGTCCGAGCCATCTCCCCAGCGGGAACATCACACTTCAAAGGCCACCCCTGGAAACAAAGCAGAGGTCGGGGCAGAGGGCTTTCGATTGGCAAGGAATGAGCACCGACAAGGGCATAAAGATAGTGCTCAGCCATCTGCATGGGTGTTTATGCAAACTTTCTAGGACTTGTTCAGGTTGTTGGGAATCTTCCAGCTTTCTAGGTAGAAGGGCAAGTTTTTCAGCCATTAGCTGGATGAACCCTCCCATTTCCCAGAGTTAAAAAATTCCCGTGGGGATTGCCCTGGGGACCTCTTCCTCCTCTCCAAAAAACTTGTGAAAGTCTATTTGCAGCTTTTTCTTTCAGCAGCTCAGTAATATATATTTCTGCTACCTGTCACATTTTATTTCTATTATTCATCCTGTGTTTGAATTTTGATCTGTGTCCAATGAGCTTGAGAAATATATTTTTTAATTACTTTCCTTGTTCTCTTTGCTGGCTTTCCATCTGTAATATAATGGTCTCTGGCAGCTTTCTGGCTTTTGGCACTGCAGAGTACCTCGATCAGTTACAACAAGGTGACTTGGCATTCTGCGCAGCCGCCTGTGAGGATTTCAGCCAGGCCTTTTCTTGATTAATGAGCATTGGCCTATTCGTGAGATAAATTCATGCTGGATTGTGCCCAAGGGCTACAGAGTGGGCACTCGAGGGAATTTAGTGGAAGAAATCTGTACTTGAAATGACTTTTCTTTGAGATCTGTTTACTTAATGATTGCTTGCTTGAAGGTAATACCACTGATAAGGAGGAAAAGCCAGTCACAACTGCAAAGAGAAGTACATTCATTAGAGGTTTTTTTCTTCTTGTGTATTACAGCCAGTTCTCTCTTGGAGGAAAGATTATATGGCAGACCCTATGCTGAGCCAAGTCCCTGAGGTAGGTGGGAGCCCAGGAGATGTTAGCTTGCATCTGCATGGTGCCTGTCAGCAGTGGCATTTGTACATCAGGGACTTGGCACTGAGCAGTAGTTCCCCTGCTGCCCCTACCAGAGCTGCTTTCCTTGGTGATGACTGGCATATCCATGTTGATGTCTGTCACCAATTGTGTATGAGCGCATTTCGGTGGATTTCCTAAAAATTAATATATGGCAGTTTTACCTGCATGCTGGCATCCCCCAGTAACTTCTGGATCCATTGGCCAGTTTCAGTCTCATCTGCCAGAAGTGTGTGTTTCTCGTGTGCTGCAGCTGCACCCCACAATCAGTCTGTTTGGTGAAGGGAGCTGCCCTGTGCCACGTGATGGGAATGGCCAGGGTGTGCATGCAAATCCCAGAGCTGAGCTCGGGTACGGGAGGCATGGCAGGATACCAGTTTGTTCCAATAGGTCTATCCAACACTGCTCATTTGTAGCTGTGTCCCCTTGGCAGCTGTAGCTGTGCAGCAGCTTTACCTGCCCCTACCATGTGGTGGTTCTTTTTCAGACAGCAGGTCAAGGAGAGATGGGCAAGAGACTTTGGGGAGACTTCAAACCATTGCTCCCAAATGGGAGGGTGAGGGATAAACAGTATGTAGGGAACATGCAAGGCAGCTGACAGTATTATAATTGAACCTGATATTCAGAGCAAGCAATCAGGATCAATTTTTCTGCCATTCATGACTTCTACTTTTATACAAGAAGTTGTATGCCTGTTTTGGTGCACCATGGGGGGTTGGGTGTTGAAATACTTAGCAAAATTCTACCAAGAATATAATCTGCACTGAGTGCTTCTGTTGGTGTTTCTGAAGGAATTGTATGTGATTCTGCAAATTCCAGGTTCATTTGCAGAAGAAGAAATAAATGGATGTGTGCACAAAAAGTCAATATACTGAAATGAAGAAAGCAACAGAAGACAAAACACAATATGTGTGTGTTTTCAGTGTGTCTGTCAATCTAAAGTAATAAATAAGTAAACAGAACCTTTTTAATTCGTGCAAGTTAATCCCTTTCAGGGCTGAATTAACTAAATCATATCCTATGAAATAACCCTCATTATATAAATCAGTGTGCTGATGGATTACTGAGTTTGCAGCCAAAAAACCTCACCACCATAGGTGTGAAGTTTCCTGATCATCTAATAAATTGATAACTTTGAAGCCTAGTTGTGACAATTTAAATGTCATCACTATTAAACAAGTTGCCAAAATGCAAACAACCATCCTAAGTCATTAAAATGTAATTATAAAGGACAGCTGGGTCTACTATCAATCTGGGCTGTGGGGACTCATAATGGGGAAAAATATGAAACTTTCCCACAAACAGAATGAGGCTGCTGTATGTGCCAACCCGAGCCTGCTCAGGAAGCAGAGGAAATGTGTGTTTTATGCTTACACAGTTACTGTTGATCATAGAAGGCTTGCATGGCTGAGATGGACACAGGGGGCTGTGATGGGGTGACATCCATCAAACATCTTCACTGTCTCACTGTCATCTCTGAGAAGTCTTTTTGCTTGTTACCATTGCTAATGAGAGGCAGATAGACGGGGTGGTGGTTACCAGAAACGACAGTGAAGTGGGACTGAATGTGCTCTGCTGTGGAATGGCAGCACAGGTGGTGTAATCTCTGTTTTGAGAACCAGGTGGACTCCAAGTGGTAATGAAGGTTTGCTTTTTTGGCTGAGCATAATAAAGGAAAAGGCTTTGCAGGCACAGACCTGATATGTTTATGAAAGCTGTGTTTAGTCATATTGATAATGAAATTAATGAGCTTTTTTAATGTTTATTATTTGTTTGATACTTTAAGACCATGATGCAGGCAACAAGCCCAGTACCTGCTCAGGACTCAGTCCTACTACATATGGGATAGCTCTAAATTCCCATTGGTTTCAGCCCCATCCCAGTAGGTTCTGACTTTTATTCAGCGATGCAGCATGTAGTCGATTAGATTTAGTGCTCTTGTGTGCCATGGAAATGGTGGGATGAGTAGGACTGTGATACTGCTTCATTAAAATAGTAACCCCAAAAGGAGGCCCTGCAGTCTTTTGGTGTTTTATTTATATGCATTGTGGAGCTACACCAGCTGCTAGCTTCCATAATTAAGCCTCATTTTCCCTAAATGTGGTGGGAAGGGCAAAATAAGTGAGAAATGCTGATAACTGGTAAAATTCTAAAAGAAATCTCTTTTGTTATGTATCTTCATGTAATAATTCAAGTATTGCATAGTTACTTTTTGAGGCTTTTACAAATCTAAACAGATTTAAAAATATGTATGAATGCTAGCATATTATTTGAAATAGTGATTGTTTTTTCCTATGTCAGCTTACAGCACATTCTTCTAAAAAAAAAATCACATTGCAAATAATTGCAAGGTGTGTTCTAACTGATCGGTGTTCCCAAAATATTTAAGTATCAAATTCATGTATCTTTTTTCCTACTCTGAAGTAAATCCTTGTGGTGCCTTGGAGCATTCATTGTGCTGAAAAACTTTTATTCTCACTGAGAAACATGTGCTATTGCATATGGGTGTTCACAAACCATTCATTTCCTTCCTTTTGTGTACTTGGAAATGATCTAATAGCTGGGTGTTCTACTGTAATTATCTACCTTTCACTTTGGTAAATTGTAATTTTTGTTTGTTTTGTAATGAGAATCAGTTGGTATGGAGCTTAGAGAAACATTTAAGATTACGAACTGTTTCTAATGAACAGATTGTTTTCTGATGCAAATGGAAAGCCAAGTTGAGGGAGGTTTTTCTTTTTTTATGCAGAAGGATGCAGCCTCTCACAGGCTTTGTCCTTATTTTTTGGCAGAATTGGACTGGCCTACCCAAAAGCATAAACAAACCTCAGCCTATCAACAGCAGAAATGGGACACTAACCTGCCAAATACAGGGAAATGAATAAATGAAAGAACAATAAAAGTCAGCAAACTAGGGAATCTCGTGCGGTGTGAATGATTTCCTATTTAGTGTAAGCAAATTTTTTCTGCTGTTTGTTTCACACAGTGACACTAAGGATGAATAAATTTTTGCCACCGATGCTGTTAAGCAAAGCATGCAAATTCCAGAGATCACACTGGCTAATGGGCAGAGTGGTTATTTCGAAAGGAAAAACAAGCTTTCACATAATTTTCATTCACAATCTCCCAATGTGAGATGACAATTTACAGCAGGTTTAGGAAATTAAATGTTAGTTTTCCAGGTGTACTGAAGAGGTTTGGAAATTAACTTAGCAAAGGTGAAGCTACATGGCATTTCTCACTGCGCAGTGAGAGAATCAGCAAGATGACATTGTAAAATATCCCTAGTAATAGGCAGTTAGAAAGTCTGCAGGGGATGAGGTCAAAGAAGGGTTAGCAGCTGACATCAAATCAGAAGCCAGATGTGCTGACCCTTAATCATAGGCTTTTGCAGGCTTTTTTTGGACTGCAATTCAGCATAACATTATTGAATTCACCTTTAGATTAAGCTGGTCTGCTTTGACATATACAAGCCCATATGCAAGTTAATGGCTGTGTCATCCACTTCATTATGCAAGCCTTGATAACAGATCAGTGAGGTGACCTCTGCAAGTGCCACTTTTCAAGGTCCTTAACCATTCCCATTTTCAGTGAACAGAAAGTGGCACTCCCTGTTTAGGTCATGTTGGATCATTAGTTTTGTGTATACATATTAAAACTGGGACTACTAATCTGTGATATCTTTTTCTTCTTGCAAAATTACTTGGAACTATATAATTCAGCACTGTGTTATGAAAGTCATCTGCTCTTGTACTGGTACAAAATCTTTGGCTTTGCAGAGGAAACATTTTTGACACAGTAGTCCCAGCAGAGGCATAGGTGTTAGTGGACTGAAATTAAGCATGGTCAGAAATTTTTGAAGGATTAAAATATTTCAGGAAAAAACCCATTTTCATTGAGGTCTGGAGATTACAAGGCTAAAGGTATGTAAACCTTAACTGTTTGTTGTTGCTTATATGTAATTCTGTGGGGTTTAGTTTGAGCTTATTCTGCAGGGAATTTTTGCATTAGAGCTGAAGTGAAAGGTCTTCCCATGGTGCAGTTTCCACTAGTCTAACAAACATTTTTGGGTTGTTAATATAAGCTTAAAATAATGATATATTGATGTAATGTTATCTTTATTCAGAGGATGTGCTTCTGCCTTGCTCCCTCACACAGTGCTTACTCAACAAACCACACGGTAATCGGTACCATTAAGGTCAATGGCAGCCGATCTGTCTCTCACACTGTGCACTGGAGACGACATTTGCTGAATATTGCACCAGTAATCTCCTTACTGATTCCCCTGAAACTACTTCTCTTTCATGCAACGGTGGGAAAGGATTTAGCCAGGAGCTGGCCAGTGGGCTTATACCTTTTTGCAGTCCTCAGTGTCCATAATCCAACTCACATCCTCAATAAGGCAGGTATGCAAGAGAGATCCTTGTTTCTTATATTGAATAATATGTGACCTTCCAGTGAGGTGACTTCAGTGGGAATTGTGGGCTCCTACAGTGAAAGACCATAATGACCTGGAAACCCACATAAAATGTTATAGTCACAGCCATTAGCAAGGATCCCAGTTCTCAGATACTGAAACTGCAGGACTCTGTGGTCTGCTCTCTCCTGTTCACAAGGCAAGGGCAGGCACGTGGATGGGCCAGGCTTTTCCCATGCCTGACTTTAGGCTCTTTTCTGTTTTTCTTAGCTCCTATTTCACTCTTATTTTTGTATTCCATCCTTTATTTCTATTAACTGTTGTTGTGGGAAAGCACAGTTAAATTATTTGAATATTTAAACCTGAATTTTTGCTCCTTATTTCATCTGTATGAGGAGTTTCAAGCCAATAGGATTTGGTGGTTTTGTCTTCTGCTCACAGGAGTTTAATCCGGGAGGTTGGTCACTTGGTTCTGAGGAATGCAGCTATTGGGGAAGTTTGTCATCACAGATGAAAATGGCTCTGTAATGCTGCTTCCACGGAGCCAGTTGCAGTTCTCCAGTTCCCTGACAAACCTCTACTTTTTGGTGAAGGCTTTGCACCTTTAAACAAATATAATATATTCCACGTGCAAGTCTTGTCTTCAAATTAAAAATTTCTTTCATATGGCTTATGCTTTCTCTTTGAGGTTTGGTGTGCAGAAGACATGGATATAAAATACAGGACTTTTAAACCATGGGATGGGCATCCCTGTTGTGTTGCTACTCTGCTGGGGCAAGAGGCATTGTGTGCATCTCCAACTGGATGGCAGAGAGGGAGACACTGCAATCCATGAGCTGTAATCCTCATAAAGAGAACACCAATAAAGTAACTGATGGGTTTATTCTCTTTTGAAAGTGACTGATGCAGTATTAGAGTATTAGCCACGAGGCTCAGCTGAGAGGGAGACCATAACCAGTATCTTTTCATGACTTGGTTTGAGTTCCCTTTGGCACTTAAAGAAAAGCAGTTAGGGTAATTCCTGCCAAACCCAGAGCAGTACTGGGGCTGATTGGTGATGCTCTAGCACCTATACACAGGACCTCAGTGCATGTGTGTTCAGGGCAATAATACTGTTTTGCAAACTGGACCCATGTTTTACACCAAATTTGCTACAGAGCTCTAATGTAACAGAAGAAACACTGGGTACTCTACAGTAACTTGATTAATGTTAAGACATTTGAAGTTAGTTAAATATGAAAGTGTTTTAAAATGAGAATGAATTCCTCTGGGATATTATTTTTTTATTACTTTTTCCTACTCCATGGACAGCTTTGGACTAGAGGTTAAGAACAAAAGCTGGATGCTTCTGCTGGAATTCTCCATGTAGAAATAATTACTGAGGGCAATGTTGTAACTTATCTTTCCATTCCAGACGTGACAACTCTTTCAGGTGATTAGGGGGAAGCAGACCTCTCTGCATTAAATTTGTTTCAGGTTGTTCTGCAGAATCAGGAAGGTGTTATTTATACTCTGCTCATGTATTTGAGTTGATCTTTGCCATTGTGTGGCTAAAAACGTCTGTTTTAAACAACAAAAGCAGAGATTATTAATCACTATCCTATAGGAAGGATTTAATTCAGTAACAAACTGTATAGCTATAGAACTGTGCAATAACTGGAGCCTTGCTGATAGCACAGATAAATTGAGGGCTTCATTGTATTGAGATGTCAGTCTTGCATCTGTCATCACTGCTAAATAATTTCTAAAGGCTTAAAAAGCCCAAGAGGTCTCCTGTCCCTGTATGAAATTTCAAATTCATTTGTTCCTATCTCCTGGGTGCTATTTTTAGAAATAGCAGAAAAAAGAGACAAATCATTCTAGTAACTATATTCATATTTATAGTTTAATCCTCTGAAAGGGGGAAGTAATAAGGCAATTGTAGTAATCTGCATAAACTGGAATATCCTTAGTGGCATGATCAGGTTTTCTTTCTGGTAAAAATATTCAAGTTGGAAAATTGTGTGATCCTTAAAGATTTCTCTCTGAGGAGGCAGAGGAAATGCACATGGACACAGGGGGTCTGGAAGGAGCCTCTGTCAATGCTGACAGTAACAACATGGAAATGAGAGGGTGCAAAATAATGCTGAATTAAGTCAAATATCTTACTTCACAGCATTTACACTGGTTTTGTACTTGGAACATGAACCAATAAATACAGAAGTGATCCAAACAGCTAGATAAATCTAACTGGTACAAACCTGGGGAGATCTTGGGTGTGAAAATAACTGGAACTGCTCTATATTTGTTATTACTTGAAATCTGGTCCTTGAACTAAGAGCCCTCAAAGAAAAGAACAAAGATGGGATTCCTGCAGGGAGTAGCCTCATAGGTAAAAACTGTACAGAATGAGGAAACCTCAGCTTTGTGTTCTGCAACTGAGCCCTTGAGTTTTAGGCCTTAAGCTCTGACTTTCTTCAAATACAGAATGTGCAGTGGAGAGTGTGGCCCTGCCAGCCTGTGTGCTGCGCTGAGCAGCACATCTAATCACCCTGTAATTACATGAAGAGAAGCCCTGAGAATCAATGGAATAGAAGCAGCCTATTTTACCACTTGCTACCTCTGCCTTTAATAACCATCCTGATTTTCCCAGATTTTACAGCTGGGTTTTACTGATTCCTTTCAGTCTAAATCCATCAATTGATAAATGTTTTATTCCAATCTGTATGAAAGAAAATAGATGCAGATGTTATCCACTGTGAGATCCTCCTCTCCACAGCTGGGCTCACGTCTTGGGTAGAAACAGCTACTTGCTGTACTTTCAGTGTAAACACCAACATACAAATCTGTGTAAGGAGGCCATGGAAACAGGGTGCTCATTGACTCTGTTTCTCTGAGCAAGGACAGTGTTCTCTGAATGTGTTGGCTGCAGTTGGCAGTAATGCTTTGTAAAAAATAATCTAAGGCATGTAATAACATAATAGGAGGGGAGGATGTATTTATGTAAATCAACTAAAACGTCCTCAAGGATTAATGCATTATTAAAGTGGTTAAAAAAGAGAGCAGAGAATAATAGGTGTGGAGACCTTCTCCTGTTTGTCAGCAGAGACAGGCATGGTTGAAGCTGCTGTAGCCTCACACATGCCAAATAGACACCAAATAATTGTCAGGGCTAGAAAATCACCTGGTGGCAATAACTCAAGTAATATGTTGTATTTAACTCATATGCATGAATAGCATTATTTAATACTTGGTTATGTGTGGTTGTATGTGAATGCATAGCAAAATAAATAAATCTATTGCATTTATTAATATTAGCATTACAAATTACTTATTAGCATTTTTGTGGGCAATCTTTCGTGAAACAAACTTTCTCTGAAATTGAAGAGAAGTGTGTTTCTGGATTTCTTTAAAGATCTGGCTTTTGGTGTCTGAAGTTGACAAAAAACATTATTTTGTTTGAAGAAAATGGACTTGGCAGGTCATTTTTTTATTTACATTTGTAGAAACAGTCTGAAAGAGGTGGAAATCCTGCTCTGCTTCTATTCCCTGAGTCATGCTGAGTGCAGTATGGGAGCAGCAAGTAGATTTTTCTAATTTTAGCGTATGGAGACCAGATGCCATTTAGTGTAGAAAATTTGGCTTAATGAGAGAAGCAGCTACAGTTGACAATACTAACAGCTAGTCAGAATTTTTTTCTATTTGTAATTATAGCTGTGGGTTTTGTGAAGATGCAGGTCTTGGGGTGAGTACAGATCGTGGCTGAGAAACAGGAGGAAATGGAAGAGCCTGAGAACCCCCATACGGAAACGGCAGAGCCCCTTTATCCCAGTTCTGTAGCTCCACAGGCTCTGGAAATTGGACATGGCATTGTAGATGTCTTCTAAAGAGCTATCAAAATGAAAAAGTTCAATTCTTGGGTGAAAGATTTGTAGTGTGTGTTCTCAGTTTATGGTCTCTTTGTCTCAAACTACTCAACGAGTTTCCTTAATTCAGTTGATACAACTTCTCCACATAAACATATATGCATAAACTAGTATTTCCTTGTCTTTCTATATATGCACCTTCCTTTCTGCTGGAATATTTTCACTGGAAACAAAGAGTTTACCTTGGCCCTGGAATTGACAGAACTTGGATCTCCTCAGTTTACTAATGAAACAGAGCTTGAACTGATACATAAAAATATTTTTATTTAAATTTATTATTTATT
>VWZD01012439.1:1107-12208 GCA_013396695.1 Sakesphorus luctuosus
AAGCCAACTATACCCCAACAGAGAAAGAGATCCTAGCTGCCTATGAAGGAGTTCAAGCCGCCTCAGAGGTGATTGGCACAGAAGCACAGCTCTTCCTGGCACCCCAACTACCAGTACTGAAGTGGGTGTTGGCGGGACAGGCTGCCTCTACACATCACGCCACTGATGCCACCTGGAGCAAGTGGATTGCCCTGATTACGCAGCGCGCCCGTATGGGAAAACCAAATCGCCCTGGGATCCTGGAAATCATCACAAACTGGCCTGAAGGTGAAAATTTCGGTCTAGCAGATGAAGAGGAAGAGCAGGTGACATGTGTGGAAGAAGCTCCACCATACAATCAATTGCCAAAAGAGGAAATCTACTGGTTTGGGAGTTACTCTCTTTTGGTTTTTTTCTTGATCTTTGGTGCTGGGGGAGTAGTTTGCTCTGGTCTATTTACAGTTATATGTATACATATAGTAGTTAAGAACAGTTATCCTTCTTATATCCATTTTCTAATTAAAGTTCCTTCTCTTAAATTTAATAGAGTGTGAAGTGATTATTGTGGAGGAATCCTCTCCTCTGCTGTTTGGTAAACATTTTGGTTTTTCCCTCAAACCAAGACACAGAGGGACACATGGCATGGAGACCAATGATAGAAATTAAAATGTTCCAAGGAATAACATTCTATTTCTAGAAAGATAAGTGTTTCCTTGCTCTCTATATATTTTACTTATAGGATTAGAAGATTTTCATCTCAGTCTCTCTTTTTACTTCTCATTCCCAGATATTTATTGTGTGATTTATGGTATTCTCCCTGTATCCAACTTGCAATTCAAGTTGCACGTGCCAGTTCAGTATTTGGTAAGAGTCTGACTTGATTTCACACATTTCATTTGGTACTATCTGCCAGCATAATAACTTTGCATAATAACTTGTGGCAGCCTAGTTGGCTAGCAGGTTCACACTCCTTTTTTTGTTACAGAAACTAGCATTCTGGGTTAGAGTCTGACTAGTTTCTCAGGCAAATTTTAGATTAAGTTATTTGTTTCATTAGTCTCAAAAGGAATGTCAAACCCCAGAAACAACGTTTTTCTAGGAATAGACAGGGGTTTAATTTGGTTTCAGCCTATGATTCTCTATTACTTTTACATGGAGACAACTTTTGCTGCTAAGATCAGCAATGAAAATCCTTCCAGTCCTACTGTGTAGCAATCATTACATACATTTCATAGGTTTAGTAGTATCATGTCTTTGCACATCTGAAAATAAAAAAGTTAACTTCTCTTTGGTTACAATGGAAGAACATAGAGAGCTCTGGAGTTCATTCTTGTGGGAATCAAATTTGTCATTGATTAGTATAGGAGGAAAATCTCAGCATTGTATTCAGTTCTCATGGTTTGAGTAGTTGAAATATGGTCTTACTTTGCTAGGGCCACTACACAGACACCACAGCCACAGAGCCACAGGAATGCAAGGGTCCCTGAGGCTGATTAGTGTGGGGCTGCAGAGGGACTGTGCTGCCTGCCCACCTTAGCACAGTCTCATCCTGCAACAGATAATCTTCTCCTTATGGAGTTACTGTCATTTCCCTCCTGTGAGCCATCCCCCTTCTGCTTGTCTCAAAAGGGCACAGAGCCATAAAGCACATACCTTAAAGACTTTGGTATGCAGCCTGCAAGGTCAAAAAAGCTGGCTCCCTGGGCATACCTGGACTTCCATGGTGTCGCTGATGGCCCTCTTTCCCCACAACACTTCAACAGCCAGTTTTAGCATTACCACCACATCTAAGATCTTGACACGCAGGATGCAAAACATGTTATTATCATATTGTTCAAGAAAAAGGCCAAAACAAGCCCAGATAACACTTCATGCCTTTCCCAGATTAACCTGCAGGACCAATGCACTGCATTGTATTAGCCAGCCAATGTAGGTGTTTTGGCAGCTGTTCAGTCACTTACTCGGAAGCCTGAGCTCAGGGGCTGTTTCGCCTGACTGGGTAAGTCAAGATGTACATACCAAAGATGTCATCTCTGCCTCACTCCCTTCCTTGCTTGAAGGCTTCTGTCTGAGTACTGTTTATTTTTATCCTACAACTGATAGATTGTTCGTAGGTTTAATTTGCCCTGTATCTCCGATTAATTCTATATTGTAACTGTGTTAGATTTCACCTCATGTACCTGATTAAGCTCAGTAATGTCTGCCACCCTTCTTCCTGGCCAGTCTGTTCTAAAGCATCTGCAGCACAAAAACTTCTTATGGGACATTTCTCAAAAAATCATCATCTGAGTTTCTCTTGTTCCTCTAACATACATACCATCATCAAGTTTGCTTCTCCAGCACAACCAACCAGGAAAAGGTTACTACAAGATATCACAGGGATTAACCCATTCTTTTTAGATATTCCTTTCCAGTTTAGAACTTTGTTCCCAGACTTCTAAAGACCTGTGGGTGAAGAATTAACCATAACAAGGCAAGAAAGGAAGTATCAAAAAAAACCCCAACACTTTCTAGGGAAAACCGACTGCAAAACTTAACCTAAGTATTTGGCTGATTTTGTTCTAGTCTTGACCTTGCACTAAGAGCAACAGAAGATCACAGCTCCTCATCTTCCAGTTTACAGAAGGCAGGTCACAAACAGGAGTTCCCTCAGAGGAACAACAGGGCTTCTGTTAGGGAATAAGCTGCTTCAAGCCAAAGAAGTCTGTAGTGGAAGGTTTCAGAATCAAGGATCACCATTGTTCTTACTTGACTACTGGTAGCACAGAAATTACTCAATTGCCAAAGATGCAAAGATGACAAATCCGCCCTTCTTAGGGGAGTTGAGGCACAGGCAGGTGATTCACCTGCCTCACAGATAGATGAACCTTGTGTCTGGAAAAAACCTCAACAAAACAAATGACAAAACCCTCAAAACCAGTAACTAATACCCAAAAGGCCTAAAGGTCTTCTGTTGTTTAAGATAATGCCGACCACAGGTCTGAATTCTACCTTGCACTCGAAAATGCAGTAAACAAAGGCCTACAGACAGTATTGATTCATAAGCAGTGACAGTTCAAACGGGAACACATGATGTTTCCACCCTGGTGGTGGAGATATGAACAGCTGATTCCTGTGTGGTTTAGTCAACACCCTCTTGCAGCTGCCATTCACTGGATCAGGGAAGGAGTCAGATCCAGAAACAGCATTCCCTAAGATAGCAAAGGGCCATAACCACAGCAATCAGACAAAGCAGTCCTTCCCTGTTTCCAAGTCAATGCCCAAGAAAAATCCTTTCACCGCTTCAACTCTGCATCAATACAGCTCTCAACTCAGCCTGCTCTTTACCTACATTACAGTGATGTCTGTTCGCAGGGCAATAACTAGTGCTCCTGTCAGGAAACCTGACCCAGTCTCCTACCTACTCCCACATCATGCTTTCTAAGATTTAGACACTGAATACTTCTATTTGAGATCCATAAAAATGCAGATATCCACCAGCAGTCCTAGTTACCAATGACTATTTTCTCCTGCTTCTTGGCTATTAAAGCCTCCAGAATGGTAACCTCCAATCTATCTCTTCTTTCCCATGGCACAAACTCTCCAGTTTTCTCTCACAGGCAGACTTCATTATGTTTTTCCCCAGTAGGTACTATACTGATCAAGGCCCTTTTATAAAGGCAGCACATATTAGTGGCATGTCCTCCAGCCATAAGAAACTCAACTCAGGCTTTTCAGGAGTAGCAGGCTTCAAAAACACAGTGAGAACACAATCTCTGAGGCCTCTAAAACCTCATTTTCTTAAATTTGTCAACTTTGAAGAAGTGACAAAGTCTGAATAACAAAGAAAGGACATCAGTAAAACTAGCTTCCTCTAAACAAATGCAATTTTAATTCAGAAAATTATCCCACGTCCTGGTTCATCCTCAGAAGCTCAAAACAGAAGCAGGAAATTACAACACTGAGACTTCTCCTTCTTTTCCCCTATCCTCAGAGTTGCAAATACAGGATTTGACTATTCAGCTCTTATGGAAATTCAAAACTAAAACTGGGTGGGAGCACAAAGGAAAAAAAATGAAGTTGTGTCTTGATCTTATTCTAATCCTAGATCCCACAGGACAGTTCTGCTACAGTGAATGGCTGCCCCTTAAGCAAGAACCTCTCCCAGACTCTACCAGCTATCACCAAGTCAAATGAACTGACAGAGCTGGAGATTCAGGCTAAAGAAGAGTGTGTATTTCCCTCTAACCTTGCATAGTCACACAATGCTTCTTATGAGCCTTTCAGAGAAGGAGGCCAAGAACACCATGTGTCTATGTTTTAACAGTTCACACTAGTGATTCGCTGTTTCACACAGCAATTCCTAATGGAGACAAGGAAGAGAAGTAGGCTTCTTTTCCACGAAAAGTACCATCTTCTGCCATCAGATAGAAAATGCTTCTGTATCCAAACTCCTTACCAAACTCAAGGTAATCTCCTATTCTTGTTTTATGCCTTTGCCCATGAAATCATCTCCAAACTCCTAGCTTCTCTCGTCAATTCTGCCCTCCCATTTTATACACCTTTTCAGACTGTACTACTGTACTGTCCTCCAGAATATCATCCCTGACCTCCTACTCAGAAATCCACCTGGCTGGAAGTGCTCCCAAGGCTGACAGGTACCACTCTCCACAACTGCAGTTGGCTCCATCACCACCTGTATCTCAGGGGCTCACCACTTCAACATTATGCTGGCATTACTCTCCCTTTTCCACCTCTGCCCTCATTGCTAAGCTCCTGATATTTCATAGAACCACACCATTAGGTCAGGGACTCTACTGTGGGTCCCTAACAAGTATTTCCCTACCTCAGCAGTTAAATTCTTCTCAATGTCCATCTTTACTTCCAAAATTTCCACCTTTTATGCTACGTAATTAACAACTCTTTCTGCCATCAGATCCCATATAATTACTCCCCTTGGACTTTCTTATGTGAGTCTTCTGTTCTTTTGCCAGCTCAAGACCTTGGCTCTCATTTCCAAAATGCCTATCTGTACTACTGTTATTATCTGTACTCCTATATACCTTCTTCTCATGGTTTACACTACTCTTGCATCTGCTTCCTCATCCTTATTTACATAGTTATGAGTCTTCAGCAGTCTTTGATGCCAACACCTACCCCAAATCCCTCTCTATCCTTGTTCTAAGCAGTGATTGGAATGAAAAACTTTAGAAGCTTTTCCCATTAAGCTAAAGGAAATTCAATTAGAAAGCTATGCTGTTCTAATATTGACTTTATCTATCCCAATAGAATTATCATATCCCTGATCCTTATCAGATGTCAGATGCTTAATTTAGACTACAAACCCTTTGGGGCAAATGTAGACTCTTCCTCCATGTAACACAGAGCCACAGCACTTAAGACCAATCCTTAAGGTAAGAAAAACATCTCAGAAAGTCAAAGAACATGATTTTGCCAAGAGCGGCACCGCTCCATACACTGTGACTTAGAAATGACCAGAGAGGTTAAAAGTCCTCACTCATTGAAACTTCAAAATGCAGGAATAGGGTTCCCCTCAACAGAAATAATGTCTGAGCACGTCTGAGAAGAGAGGAGCTTGGGACAGAATGCACTGAAAAAGTTTTTCCATGGTATCTCTATCCCCTTCCTGCCTCTAGTCTACAAAGCCATCACTTATCCACTTCGAAACAGCAGGAGAGTTACTTCTTTTTTCCTTCTCTCTCTAGAAGGAGCACAGCAGAAATAAACCTCCAGTGATAAATTATGCACCACTTTTGTGTGGCTGCCTCTTGGCCAGATGGGAAATTTTTCTCCCAAAGCCTTTTGTTTCCAGCTTTGATCCCAGTGTTGGATCCGCTCTGTTCAGCTTTCCCTCAGCATGGAGGTGAAGGGAGAGCTGACACAGGCCAAGTTCAGGCTTACTGCAAGTCACAGTCAGATCTTCCATTAGCCTTCTCCCCTCCCCCTTTCGAACTGGAACTCTCCTTGAGTTTGAAAAGATCCTATTAAACATTTTCCAGAGGGCCTTACAGAGGATACATTATTTTGATGGATGCTGGGACTAAAGGAGGAGGATTTCTAAGTACAGTGAAATAATGGAGTTTGTTCTAATGGGTTTAAGAGATGCCCGGGGGCACCAAGTAAGTTCCTTCTCTGCAAATCAAAAACACAGAAGACCAGAAAATGGAGCTGAACAACTAAACGCCAGGAAGCAGGGAAATCGGGCTCTATTTAACTGCTGCTCTTGGTTACAGCCAACTTCAGGCTGCTTGGAAAAACAGCACACACACACATCACTGGCACAAACTTAACAGGAGAAAACAAAGAGACAACAGGGGTCAAACTGGGGGTGGCAATAGGAGAAGGATGCAAGGCTGGGTCCCCACCCCCTACCAGAGAGTCGGATCAATTATCCTTGAATACTAACAAGATTTCTGATTAAAGAACTGCTGCTATGCAATAGAAACAGAAAGCTCCAGCAGCTGGGAGGGGCTGTCAGGCAGTAACAAAGAGACATAGAAGACTATGCCCTGCTAGGGCATACGGAGGAAGTCACTGTGCTGATAGCCAGGAGAGGGGTCTCTCATGTCTGGAGTTATGATAACATCTCACTGCTGGCAAACTTAACCTCGAGAGTAAAACTTCACCTTGACATCATAGAATATAGGATCTGTTATCAGCTAAGTATGTTCTCTACTGGAAGCTTTGCTGGATAACAGTTCTTTACACAACTTCGTCACTACAGTACAGGGAAGTGAATTCTATTCCAACCCATCCAAGGGAAAAATCCAGTGCTTTTTACTTCGGAGTACTGCAAAACCAGAAAGTTGCAATCAACATACAGCAGCTTGAGAAACAAGAGTCTGCACTGTCTTCAGTCATACACTTTGACAAAACCGCAACTGGCAGTACAAGCATTGGATACGTATGTTCATTACTGTTTGTTAATCTAATGGTCTGTGACTTGCTGACTGGTGGCTAATACCAGAAGAACCTAATCACCTAAGAACATCATGACAGACAAAGCTTCTCTTATTACTTTTCACAACCCACAGGTGTACTAATGTGAAGCCTTTTAATACAAGCATGTATCTTATAACATCAGAATCAGGCTCACAACTGTTCAGTCCCCTTTCTTCTTTTTCTTCTATTTTAAATAATAAACACATTTCCTTGATATGAAGAGTTTCAGTCATCCACAATTTAGCAATGCAAAAGTCGACAAATATCAGCTCCATTTGATGTTAATATAGTCCTTATGAAAACTTATTTTCCTACCCTTACATAGTGAATCTCCTTTCATCTAGGCTCAGAGCAGCCAAGGAGATCTGCTCCTCACAGAAACACTGCAGCTTGAGTCCCTCAGACTAAATACACAGGCTGGAATGCTTCAGCATGTAACAGACAGTTCTGCATAATAGAGGCAAAAAAATATGCCTGGAAAGCTGAAAAACCTGACTATGAATTCACTCACAACAGGAAGGCAGTCAAATACTCCAGGTAACAGTCTCAGAGTGACCAGATACACACAGCATGAATAAACTACTAGACTATAGAATCAGAAGCCCCTGGATCCATAGAGTTACTACCTTTTGTACAGGGAAGTGGAAAACTACCTGGAATATGGATAGAAGAAAGATATTCAAAAAGCATTCCAGCACCCAGTCTTCGCTCAGTAGAGACAACAAAATCCCATAAAAGAGCAATACCTAACACAACAGCCATGGCAAAGAACCACTGGCACTAGAGACACAAAAGCAAGAGCCTAACCATCAAGGACATCAGACTCATGGAGGGCAATTACAATTAGTGTTTTCTGTCATTCGTGTGAAACACAGACAGCCACTAAATACAGTTTGCCAATCAATGGAGTGGGTTTGTTGCATGCCAGAGCTCCAGCTCTGGATGTTTTATCTGGTAAAGCCAGATATCTGAAAAGGTGGTCAGTTTAAGTGTGCATACGTGTGTGTGTGTGTATATATATATATATATAAATATAAATATAATCTTATTATGTAAACCCCTTCAAGATAACATCACAAATAGCTAAGCTGGAAATAACAGAGGACTAGAGAAATTAAATATCCACTCTTCTTGTACGTTTCTTTTAACAACACATTAGTTACCAATTCACCCTTTCCAACAGAAGGTCAGTAAAATTTCTGTGGTTTTACAAATCTTTTGATCATTAGCAAGAGAAATAGAAGTATTATTAAAAAGAGAAATGGACACAAGTCACAGGCAGCAGAGGAATACAATGAAGGTGTAGGACACACTTTATAAACCTATTTTTAAAACCTTGCCCGTATTTTAAGATAATATCTCTTTATCAGCTTTTATAAGTGTTATGAAGCATATATTCTATTGTGCTGAACGGTAAGTTGCATTCTACGGCAAATGGAGTTGGCCTTGGGCAAGACAATTTCTACTTCACTTCCCACATTTACAAAACAAGCATAATATTTGCCTATTTCACAAGAGTGTAGGAAGATTCAAGAGCACTATCAGACTACAGATCATTCTCGCAGAATTAATAACTATTTTTTAATGTTAATTTCACCAGTCTGGAGAACTACAGGTTTTTAGGAGTAAAAATAAAATACTGATCACTCTAATTTCTTTTTCTAGTTAACATACAGCAAGTACTGCCAACTGGATAATGTTTATAACCAATCAGTTTTTCTTCTGTAACTTCAATGAACACACTGCAGAGGAAGAGCTCCAACTTCTCTGATATCCCATTTTGTGACCCACAGGAATAGAATACTGCTCTTCAAGGTCCACAAGACACCCTGGAAATGCAAGTGCCTTATGTAACTAAGCACCCATTAATTTGCTTGCTGCATACACCTACGCTCCCGAGATACAAGAAGGGATTCTCTATTGCAGAAAACAGTGTTAATGCACACAACTGAAAGCTTTTGGAAAGACAATACTAAAGAAAATTGCTTATATAAACTATTAACTTCATATGGGAAGATTTATGCTATACTTTTCCACCATGTTTTAGTTAAAAAAAAAAAAAACAAACACCAAAAACCGCCTCCAAAATCCACCACGTGTCAACATTCTACAGCATCTCACTCTTCATTTTGGAAATGTAACACTGCCAACACCACTTCCGAAAAGAAGAAACAAGGTAAATCAGGGTGATCGTGAGTGTCCTCCAACCTGACCATCAATAAACTCTGTCCCTCTCAGCACACCGAGGAAGCAGAACATTATCAGCTCCAAGCTGGCAATAGGAAAATGGGTGTTTTGCACTTGTTTGAGAGTTGGAAGAACCAACAGCACTGGCAAGCACACACAACTGAGACTGCGATTCCCACTGTAAACTACACATCTACAGAGGTATGGCTTTCAGGTTTTGTCAAGATGTTTGGGAAGTGAAGCTCTGACATTAGCCATTTATTTTTCTAGCAGACCTCCAAAAGCCAAAACAGCAAATGCCTTACTCAGACAGGTTCTGTGACATCCTGTATTTATACTAACAGAGACCATCTTACCATGAGGTTGTTCTTCACACCATCCACCAGCAGTCCATGCCATTAGCATTACATTCTCTCTATATACCCGTTTTTACCTCTAACACACTCTTGCAAGATACTTGCAGACACCTCTTTTGATGGGGGTGGGGGTGTTTGACACAGACTTCTCCAGTTTTAACTGCCACAATCCACTACAGGAGAGTTAGAGGTCAATCTTGCAGATTTATTTGCTTTACCTGCTCCTGTCCTGAGGTAGAGTAGTAAATGAGCAAGTGCTTCAAACCGTTTACCTGTTTGACACCATGAGTCCTGTGGCTGTGGACGCTTTATGACAGTTAAGCTGTACACCACTCCTGGAGGTACTTCTGAAGTACAATGTTGAAAAATTTCTAGCTAAGGGAAACAACACCAACTGATCACAAATTTTGACACTTTCCCTGCCACCTCCTCATGTTTTTCCTTGCTTCAAATAGGAAAAAGATTCCTCAGGAATTGTGTCATTATTGCAAAAAGTATCTTTTCATGAAGGAAAGAGGATATTTACTTCTGGAAGTAGTTGGCACATACGATCATAAACTTGCATTTATTTGACAAGAGGATACACCAAAGTGCACTGATGAGAAAACTACTTGAAAGAGAAAGAAACTGCCATAAAAAATCCTAGAGACATCAAGGCACAACCAACCACTAGCAAACCTGCATTTTACAATCAGACATCCCCCACATGGCTGTTAACAGCCCAGACACATTAACTAAGAGCACCTGGGTAACAGCCAAAATAAAACACATCCAGATCTGCACCTACACTAAGATCTATGGTTTAGATCTTTCTCACTCCTAGACGGCAGCTACCTATCTGTGTGGCATTTGGGAACTTAAGAGTACTTCTGGCTTCTAAAAAGCAGACTTTCTGATACACAGAACTACAGCCCTCTCTAGTCAGTCTTTCCAAGCTGGCTGCACACTTTCTTCAAAGCTGCCTGCAATTAGGTTTCTTGTTAGAAGAGAAATAATATTACTTGAAACCCAAACTCTCTATGATTGTGCCCCAGGGGCAATACTTGTAGAATGATGGAGGTCAGCAGCGCTATAGCAAATGCTTCCTGTAATTTCAGAGTAGCATACGACAAAACGGATGGGTGAAATTATACGGCAGCTGCCAAAGGAGTGAAGGGAGGGAAACGAGGTACATATCTCCTCTCCGCACCCCTCCCCCAAAGTCTTCTAACTTTTTATAAACAATTCTGCGAAACGTTTAGATGTTTTCTGCTCCACCAGGCACACTAGTAAAATAAAGCACCACCTTACAAGACGAAGAAACAGCAGATGCTTTTCAGCTGATAGAGCAACCACAAAGAGACTTCATGCAACTACCTCCCGGTTCGCTAAGAGCGCAACGAAGCCCTCCTGTCGCCACTATATTTGGTACCGCTCCAGCCCTACCCCCGCTGTGCCAGGGCGCTGCGGGAGGACTCCCCGTCCCCGTCGAGGCGAGGCAGGTAGCCCGGGGCTGCACGGCGGAGCCGGGCTGTACCTTTAAGGGGCCCGTCGCGGCGGGTGCGCGGCTGCATTCCTGCTCCGGAGCGGCGGCTGTCCCGACACGCCGGGCACGGCAGCCTCCGAGGCAACCTGCGCGCCCGCCCCGGCCCGGCCCG
>VWZD01012439.1:12293-27028 GCA_013396695.1 Sakesphorus luctuosus
CGCGCTGCCGCGGGGCAGAGGGTGCCGCGGCAGCCGCTTACCTCTGGAGCGTAGCAGCGCTCCCAGCAGCACCAGCAGAAGCTGCGGAGGCGCGGGCAGCAGGCAGCCCCCGCCGCGCCGCCTCATGCTGGCAGCGCCCCGGCCCCGCGCCCGGGCCGCCCGCAGCGACGTCGCGGGCTTCTCCTGCGCGGAGCACCTCGGCACGGTCACCCCTCGCTCCCTCCGCAGCCGCAGCAACACCAGGGCCAGGGGCTCGCTCCCCGCTCCGCCCGGCCGAGGCCCGGCCCCGGAGGAGGAGTCCTGCCCGGACAGTCCCCGCCCCGCTCCCCTAGCGCAGGGGCACTTCGCAAACTTTCGGCGCGGTAGGGGCTGCTCCGGGGGGCGGCTCCGCAACGAGGCACACACCTCCCTTCGCCACCCCCTAGGACCGCCGTCCGCAACTGCGGCGAGACCCCCGAGCTTGCCCGGCGCCCTCGGTGCCGCGCCGCCCTTACCGCGGGCGGGAAAGCCCTTCCTAAAGCGGCTCTGGTGCTCGAGACTGTCGGCGCCGTCTCTCCCTGTCCCAGTTCCCGCAGCGCCGCCCAGGAGCATCGCTCCGGGCTCTCGGCTGCTCCGCCGCAGCGCTGCCAGGTATCCTCCGGCCCCGGCGCGTTGCCACCGCTTCCAGGCTTGTGCCAGCTACCTATACTCAAGACAAATGGCAGAGCCCTTCTCTCTCTGCCAGCCCCGTTTGCCAAACGCCCTTCGAAAGCGAAACACTCACGAGCTCTTTGACCAGCATACATGTTGCCACCGAAGAGAAATGTACGATTTTCCCATCCGTTCAATACAAGCATTCTCTTATTTGGTGTTTTCCTTATAGCCGCAGTGCCTGAAGATAGCTCATTATGTGTGAATTTTGGATGCCCTAAAAGAAAGAGTCGTTTCCTGTAGGAGTAGAAATTAACATTTGAAGAAATGGCTTATGTGCCTTCCACTCGGTGCTGCATTAAAAAGTAGACAGGCTTTCACGGGATATCATCCTTAAAGCCAGTTTTATGATCGTCTGTGGCACAATTAAACATTTTAATATATAAGGTCGACAGTGCAAAACTGTTGTTAAATAATTAATATCAGTTTATTTCAAAGTATTAACTTGAACAGAAATCTAACTCAGTCCAGAGCATGGACTCCAGGGGAAGATGGGAATTTTGTCAAATTGACACCAAGGGGACAGGGATAGGAATGGTCTTATTTAAAGCCTTCACATAGATGAATCCAGAGGAAGCTGCAGTTAATCCCATCCTTTAAACAATCACAGGAGTAAGTAAACAGCACAGCATGTGTTTGAGAGAATGCTGCAACTCCCATTAATTAAGTGTAAAATGGTGAAGACAAGGGGTATTATTAAAAATGTCAATGTAAAATTAAAACAGGGACTGAGTCTTGACAAATTGTGCTTAATGTAAAGAAAAAAATAATCCAACACAGCTTCACTGAGGAGGAGAACTCCCAAGACCAGGAACACCATAAGAAACAGTAAGCAGCAAGCCACGTATAAATCTGTATCACATAGCGACCAAAACTGTAAAAATGTATACTTTTTGCTTTATTTGAAAAATCACTGCGTCAAGATAGGAATAGATCCCCTTTACATAGCAAGGGTGCAATAACATGTAGACTATGCCGTTGAATTCTACGTATTTGATAGGCAAAATGTGCAAAGTTGCAGAAGAGCAGTAACAAATACAGGTAGCCAAGAGGGTCTGATTAAGGTGGTGAGATTAAAAAACCTCTCTGTTCTAACAGTGACTTGAAAGCAGTGACAGACTGAGGCACAAAAAGTATATGCAATTATTATAAAGAAATAAACTCCACGATGTAAGAGTTTAAGATGATTGAATGGAATAGTGGGTTAAAGTTAAGAGAGAGAAAACATTAACCTCACACTGACTGGGGATTGGCTGACTGTCTAGCATGCAAAACCCTTACCACATCTCCCTAAAATGCAGGGCATTTAGGTTTATATTCTCTACCAAGGCTAGATCATCAGGTAGTATCAATCAGAGGAGTCTTTCTGACTTATGAGAAGTTTAGATGCCTAAGTACTGAACATGGTAAAGCACAGACACAGGGCCCAGAACTTCCTAATAATTATATACTTCGGTCATAGAACAGTCTTCCAACTGTTGAGAATAGTATTTTTCTGTGTTTAAAACAAAAGCCTCTTGAAAAATATTGTCCTAAATGCAAATAAATTCATCTCTTCAGTTCTTCTCTCCCCAGGGAACTAATGTTTTTACCCATTTGTGTTTGTTAAAGTGTGTTTACCAGTCCTCTGCATCTTGTGTTGTATGTTGGCAAATCACTTCCTTTTTAAGCTCAACCTCCCTAAATTATATCTCCGTCGAATTAATAATTTTGAAATCCCCTGGTGAAATGTTAGAGAAGCACGTAATGTTGTCTCCCACAATAATCTGCTAACTAGATTTCAGTTGAACAGATGAAAATTTATACTATAAACCTCTCAATTACCTACTTGTTGATACAATACTATGATTGACTATAGCCCTGGTTCCATGTGGGATCTTTGAGGAGTAATTGTAAAGTAGATTTATGCAGTGTAAAATGAACATTTATGGTAAAATAGAAGGGTCACTAACAATGGTGGTAACATTTAACTGTATGTTTAGGTCCTGCTTCTCTCAGACCAAGTATCTTTCAGAAAGACTGTGTAAATATCAGAATGCACTTCAACTCATGCCCAAGGTAAGTACTTGGTTCTATCCACACCTATGAGGGAGAAACATTATGAAGTAACCTGTAATAGTTTATAGGTCACTGGTAAGTGACATATAATGCAAGTATTGTAAATAAGATAAGAAATAAGTAATTAAAATATAATTGACAATTCATTCACATAACAATATGCCTAGATAACCCCCCCCTCAATCATTATAAATGGAAGAGGAAGATTAATAACCATTTGGGGATATAATTCTCTCTTCCCCCCTCCAAAAAGAAACATTAGAGAAATAACCAATCTAATGACAGAAAATAACTGCAATGAAATAATACTAAAAGTTTGCTTAATTTTCAGAGTGATTTTTAAATAGCAACCCTGCATCAGGAAAAAGACAACCAAGGACATGGTGTCATTGGAAAAAAAAAAGAAAGGAACAAGAATGAGGCAGGGTTACTAGGGACAATACACATTATCTATTTTGAAATTACAAAGATCTTAAAAAGAGGTTTAAAGCAAGAAAAAAAAAAGAAAAATGGCCTTATTCTTACCTATCAAAGTATTTTTAAAGCATTCAAACGAACCATTCCTTGTGAAGATGCTTCTCCATATCTCAAGTTTCCTAGGAAAGAACGATGGGGTAGCTGAATTGTTGTGTTCAGAAAGGTTTGGAGCAACTGTGTTTCAAATATTTGAGTTAGAATGAATTAATTTAATAGAATGAAAAACACACATGGAAAATGGACAAAATGCATTTGTGCTAAATCAAGTTCCCGTTTTTAAGTAATGTAAAGCTCACCAGGTAAACAGAGGGCAACAGACATGATGTATCTTATACAGCTTTTGGCACCATCTCACAAGACACTCTTAGAATGACACTTTAAATACAACTAGGGAAAGGTGTGCAAGCATCTGATAGAAGAAAACCACAGTGGTCATTAGCTGTAACTCTTTGAAATGCAGAGGCACCTCAGAAAGACGCATTTCAGGATATATCCTGTGCTCTGGTTTTGTCTGTTGTGTTCACTGACAACTTAGATATGTTTGTAAAATCTGTGCTATAACTGACAACCTCAAAACAATGGCAAAGGGATGCAAACACTAGGAGGGATGAGATCAAACACCCCAAATGCTATTGATGAATTGAACAGGTTGTCCAAAAACAAACAAGACAAAAACAGTACTGAGAAATATATTATCCTTGGGAAACAGAATGAAACATGAATAAACTGTGTTGAATTCCAGACTAGACAGAAATACAGCAAACCAAGATCTTGGGGTTGTATGGATAATGAACAATATAAATCAACAGTGCAGTACCACTGCCAGAAATGTGTTTAATTCTGGAACACAGTGATAGGTGTGTTATATGCAAGACAATTTGTTTGATTTCTTAAATTCCCTTTGGAACAGGGTAGGTAAAGGTCTATGGCCAGAGCCTAAGGCCTGGCTATGTTAGTACAATCTTTAGAACTCAGCATGAGTGTGACTTTGCAAAATGTAACTGCTCACAAGCAGGGACCTACCCCATTGGAAGGGGAAGACAAAACCTCGAGAGAAATGCTTCAGCTCATAGCAGTGGTAATCAAAAACTTTACAAGGGGGCTAGTGGTTGAAATTATGCAACTGTTGTAAGGATCATGTAATAGTAGGCAGAGGAATAGGTAACTGAAAGTATAGTTAGATAAGACAACTATAAACTGAACTTTGTACCGACTTGCAAAGAATGTATGGAATAAATAAATTCAGGACTTGTTTGTTCAAGGGTATAAAACCCTTGAATTTTGACATGTTGGACACATACATGGAAGTGCTAACCTCTACGTGTGCCCAGCACTGAATAAAGGTGGGCTTCACTATACAGTGTGTCCTGTGTTTGAATCACCATGGTACTGAAGCCCCAAGTGCTGCACTGTGTGTAGTCCTGGCTGAACACCTGAGAAACATGAACACAGCTGAAGAGAAGCAAGAAAATAATAAAAAACGAGAAGTTTATAAAACAAACCCTTTGAGAAAAAGCTGAAAAATTAGGTATGCCAAGTCAACAAAACAAAAGCTTCAAGCAGGATGCAGCTTTCCAACGCATACAAGCTCATTACAGAGATGTGCATCGGCTATCGTTTATGTCTCCAGTAGAAAGACATGAAAAAGTCAACTGGATTTGTGACAAGAAATGCCTGAAAGATTTTGTTGATCAGCATTCCAGCTAATGATTTTTCAACACTGGAGCAGACTGTCTGGGGGACTGTGGAAACTCTTCCACTGGATTTTTTTAAGAACAAAGTTTGATAAGCATGCTGGTACTAGCAGAGCAGTGCGGGCTAGACTAGGCAATCTTTTGGAACCTCTCCCAAACCTAAGTTCCACAGTGGATGTAAGTCAGAAAATTCTAACTGGAAAGATAATTACAAACTCTGCACTCTGATTGATGAAATTCTGTATTACTAGTGTGCTCCAGTAAATAAACAGAAAAGCCAGGAAAATAGTAAATTGTTCCCAACAGAGCTCTAAGTTAAAAACAAAATCACAGGTTCCATGCTCTCAGACTATGAGATTTTCCAGTGTCCCTTTTAATTTCTAAAATTATTCCATCAGTACAATATCCATGTCAGTTCCCTCTTCCATATCACCAGTGAAATAAAGAGGTGGTAGCTTGGAACACCAGGCAAGTTAAAACTTAGGATTTTACCCAAACATAGGAAGATGCAGTTAGACAGTTGGGACTCCAACTTCACTGTTGGACCTGTAAGGAAACAATACTATTTTCCAAAGAGCTGAGGGTCCTACAGCTTTTGTAGCTGGTGACCCAGTTTGTAAATTATGGTCTCTGACTCTACATTAAATGAAATTCATTTAATGTCTCTACATTAAATGAAATTTTAGCATCGACTTCTATTTTAAGTTATCACTTTTCCCTTGTTGCCTTCCCTGAAGTTTTTTTAGGTTGCAGCACTACTACTGCATACCCAGATATGCTCAGAGGTGTCATAAACATTCAAATACTGTCACCATTGTCCCCTACAGTGTTTCTCAAGTTACTGCTCATTTATTCCTGAGAAAACAGTAATTCATTTGCCATCTTCTGCAATTGTTTTCATTTACAACAAAATAAAATTCGTGTTAGCAAGTCAGAGCTTATGTGTTACTTAATTTTCTTCACCCTTCATTTAACTGCTGCTTTCTAAGCATTCCAATTGCACATTTGTTTGGGAAACTTTATGATCATTTTGTGCACCACCATTAATTCAACTTTGCAGTGCAGAATAGCAAAACTAAATATTTCATTAAATGGCTACCTTCAGAAACTGAGATATAAAGAATCATGCAAAAGGTCCTTTGTAATGTAATGACCAAAGTACAGATTCATCTAACCCCACCCCTTTTTTTGTGTGTGTTTGTCTGGAAGGTGAGACTGAAACCAACCTGCCAGGTCAGCCAATCTTCCACTCTAAGGGAAAAATAAGAAAAACAAAACAAAACAGAAAATAAAACACCAAAAACCCCCTAAGTATATTGACTCTGGAAATATGAAAAAAACCCAAACAACAAACCAAGTCTTTCTTCATGTTTTCTTTGAGATGGTAGCTCTTCCTGTGTTTTTTGAAATCTGGTTCTGCTCCTTCTTTTGTCAGTTCTCTAACATCCTCTATGTAAAAATAATGCAAATACACCACCTTTTATTCCTGATGGGACTCCTCCCTGCAGTGAAGTGGCAATTATCCAGGCCTTGCACAATGTCTGCATTGCAAAAGTAGCCCATGGCCTAGCCTCAGGAACAGCACAGCTTAATACCTTGACTCTGGCACAGAAAAAAAAGAACAGAAAAGAGGAAGAGTTAAAAAGGAAAACATTATCTTAAAAGCCAGTAGTAGAAGAATTCAGTTTGAAGACAGAAGCCTAACCACCTTTATTTTCCAAACACATTCAAATGGATAAGTAGCAAGTTGTGTCTCCTAAATTCATTTTTGACTCCACAGAGAAGCATTTTCTAAAGAACTGAAGTCCTGTATCTTTATTTGACTTACAGGTATTAATGTAGTTTGCCCTCAATAGTCTCTGTACTCAGGAAGTTTGTAGTAAAAATCAATAACACAATCAGAAAGGTGACCTTATGTCTCAAAATGTGGAATATCTCTGATAGGGTTTTCCTTTCTTAAAAAGCCCAGGATACATGAACTGGGCCTGTAAAAGAAGCAAGTAGTCATGGGAAAGCGTGAAAGGCATAAACATACATACCTTTTCCTTAGCTCACAAACCTTTCTTGTTTGCAGAAGCCCTGCCACTGTGGAGATGCAAAAATGTAGACAGACAGACAGTTTTCTTGAAGATGATTCACTTCTAATACTTTACTGGCAAGGAGGTTTTGGCAAGTACTACCAGCATGCACAAGATATAACTCTTGAGTCTTTCTGATAAGATGTCAACCATGTGCTTTCCTATCAGATGGCTGAATCACAGATACCTCTTAACACCCCTCATTCTGTCATACCAGCTCTCGATAAATGTGAACGAAGGAACAAATTAATTGCTCCTTACCAGCGCTAGGTGAGACCTGAATAAAGGCACAGGTGGGAGGAATATCCAGAATTGCACACTCCCTCCACATGAGTCACCCATGAGTATGCACATACATCCAACCTCCCTCCTAATCACATATCCTAGTGTCCATACCATTGCAATTTTAGGATTTTAGGATACCTAACATATTAGCATAGTATTAGCATTCTAAGAGTTTAAGATATTCTGTATCACATTTTCATTTATGCTTCATTCTAGGTCAGCAGCCTTGTTGGAAACTTCAGTGAGAAAACCCCAACACTTTTAATGCACAAGGAAAACCTTGTCACAGAGACTGCAGATTTCTGTTGTTTCTCTTTCACATAACTTAGAGCACACTGAGTATGCTTAGTAAACATCAGCAATGGACTCTAGTCACAGAACTGGAGAGAAACTCTGATCCACATCTAAATTTTACATATTCAAGGAGCAACTCTTCCTTCACTAACACAGTGTAAAGTTTAACACATAAAGTTAGAACCTTAAGGACATTTTTCTACTATCTAACATAATATCAGATTCAAATGCAGAATGGTTGATCTGTTTTGCAGTGGTACAGAAACCAGAATGATAAAGTTAACAAATCAAAAGAGAAATTTAAATGCATTCCTCAGATAAAACTGAATTAGACCTTAATTTTCTACTATATTCTGAAAAATGTTCCATGTTCCCTCTAGTCTGTTTAGAATTAATTGCCATAATCTTCATTTACTGTTTCAGTCTCAAATGGCTTGTCTTCTTTCTCAGGAAGTGATTTGCATACTACTCTTTCCATCTCCCATCCTCTATTCCTCAACTTCTCTTCCTAAGTACTACACCCATTATATCATCTTCTGGTCTTTATCTTCTCTCCTAGTGAACCTGCAAACATCTTAGTCTTGAAAACACCTCAAGTGCTATGTAGGAGAAAGGAAAAAATATTCATCACTGTATCCTTTTATACTATGGAGCGACTGACTGGGTTATTGATATGTTCTTTCGCTGAAAAAAAAATCTGACTGCAGCTCCTGAACAGTATCAGGGTTCCACAGTGCTGTCTTCCAAAAGCCCTTTTGTGTAGCTAACAAACAGAACTAATAATAGTTTTGCAAGAATTCCACAATTTCAATAAATGTTTGATATCCTCTTTCTTTCATTTTTCTCCCACACTTGATTCCACCATTTGCTTTTCCACGCAGATAAGACAAAGCACTTCCAAAGTATTTTGCATGTAGTAAATCTCTGTTCTGCACACAGATGATTCTGTACCTTTGCCTTCAGAGCTGGCCAGCATAGCCATCACAGTTAGTACTTCAGTTCAGGTAGTCTATAACTACCTGAAGGGAAGTTCTGGCCAGGTGGGGGTTGGTCTCTTCTCCCAGGCACTCAGCAATAGGACAAGGGGGCACGGGCTCAAGCTCTGCCAGGGGAAATTTAAGTTGGATATCAGAAAAAAAATCTTTACAGAGAGAGTCATCAGGCATTGGAATGGCCTGCCCAGAGAGGTGGTGGATTCACTATCCCTGGAGATTTTTAAACGCAGATTGGATGTGGCACTGAGTGCCATGACCTAGTAAAGGGACTGGAGTTGGACCAAGGGTTGAACTTGATGATCTCAGAGGTCTTTTCCAACCCAAACGATTCTACGATTCGTCCCCAGACACAAGAGCTCACTCCCATTTAGATTTGCCTACTCTCCTGTGCTCACACAGAGCCATTACCTATTATAACTTTCTGGCACAAACACCATGTCTAATGGATAACAGTCTGGCAGCTTATGTTTGCAAGGAACATTTGATATGTAGAAATAAAGAATGTTAAAGATTGCAGGCCTTTTTGGGTTACCCCCCAGGATGAGCTAAGCCTTGGCTGTCAGAAATGCTTCCCATGCCAGAATTTCATAGTGATATTTATTTTTACCACGCATTTTAGACTTTTTCGTTGTTTGGCATGAGAGATCCTGCAAACTCTGCCAGAAATGGCTGTTTTTCTTCTCTGCATCATTAGTGGGGAGGCATTCCAACAGTGAAGGGTCACTCACTTGGTACTTAAGTACTTTTAAAGATGTTGTCCTTTCCTTCCTGATGAGATAATGGGAACAAAAACTGAAGGAGACTCTTTCAACAATTCACTGTTACAAAAAAGTTAACTTTGCTTGCTAACACTAAGCTCAAAATCAACCAGAATTTGGACAGTGCATTTAATACATGCCAGGAATCTATTATACAACTTACAGCTACCCTGGATTTTAAAAAGAAGATGTGGCCCCCATGAGCCACATCGCATGTCATAAATACCATTCCCTCTTCTTGTAAGCAGGTCATCCAGAATTCAAAAGTACGCCTATGACTGAGTAGTAGGAGAACATTTCAAGGGCTTTTTTTCCCCAACAACTTGAATTTAAAATACCAGGATCTTGGAGCTTGGTTAGACCTAAATCATTAGGTGAACATAATAATAATAATATGGCCAATCTTCGCAAACGAAGATTTGGGAAGGGCTCACCCCACGTGGGTGTGCCCTCCGAGCCTGAGCAGTGGATTTTTTTTTAGGTGAGGCACAGCATGCGCAGAACTGGCCCCACCGTTTAAGTCCTAAGGTTCATTTGCCACGGCCGAGCAAGCTTGGACAGTGACATTGAAGTTCTTAGGACTATCTACAGCACCATGAATATAGGCAGATCTCAAAATTAGATCAGATCTCTATTTACATTCTTTCCATCCACTGTTTCAAGAGGGAAAATAAAATCTCAGCAATCCAGATTAAATGCAGCTAAACTAGTAAATAAAAAGTAAATTGTCATGGCGTAATATTCCCAGCACAGTTTCCTGTATGCTTATGACATCTTACCAGCTAAGTATATTTTTGACTTAAGGCTTTCTGGTACAATTACAGGTGTCATATTTAAGCTCTGTAATGGTATAAATGCTGGCTACTTTAGAGAGCTGCTGCTGTTATCATGTTCTATCACTAGCTGGAAAACAGGCACTTGTTTCCAGAATTCATCCTGTGGCAGATGGTAGGAGTGACAAACTTTGTGAATCTTATTCCTCTAATGCCTGTAAGACCACTGTAAGTCCTATCTGTTTGTCTGGGTTTTACCTGAAGAGTTAAACTAGTAGTAATACTGTATTACTAGAGAACAATGATTCATTTACTTGTTGTGTGAAACCCAAAAGTTTAATGAGAGGTTTTTGTGGTTTTGCAACTGACTCATAAATGAATCTTCAGTGCCATTGATTTTTAAAATGTCTTACATGATAGAATCCTAATTTCATTCACAAGATTTCCAATAATTAACGTAAATAATAGCATTTGAAGCTCTTATTCTACATTTCTTCATATCTCTCTTCAAAACTTATCTCTGCTATGGTGCCCAAAATATTAGATTATCAATAAAGATTGACAGCTGTTTACATCAATATTTTCCCCCTCTCAGTACAATTTGTTTATTGTGTGTCTTTTTTTTGTCACATCTGCAATTTTATTAATTATTATTCATGTGGTAAAGCTCTTCTGAAAAATATGTGGGAAGCCTCAAGGAATACAAAGCACAATCAAACTCAGAAAAGCTGAGTTCTGCACAAGACAGGCTCTTAGCTAACTGTTCTAAAATAGGATAAGGCTTTGAATACTCAAAGGGTGAACAAGAAAGGGTAGAGACAATTTCATAGTGTTTCTGTGAAACTGTCTTAAATTGATTTCATTGAAGTCAGATGGAACAGTACTGAAGACTGACCACAGCCCAGTTCTTTGTACGTTATGATTGTAATGCTTAAAGCAACGGCATTTCATCTGGGGGAAAAAAAAACAAAAAAGGAACAAAAAACAAGCAAAGTGTTTCCTCTAATTTGTCAATATGTCTAGGCTTCGTTGTAACTACTTTAGCAATAATTGTTAAAATTCTAAGCAAATGAAACTTTGCATTCCAAGAGAAGTAATAGAAGCCAGAGAAAATGACTTAAGCTGTTTAAAACTAGGCATTTCCTCTGGATTTTTTTGCTTGATATCTAGTCCTGTTTATTATTCTATATAATACTCTCTCTGAAAGAGGAGCTGTTTCTCAGCAGAACTTTGTCTAATAAAAGGAAAATATTTCAATTCAACATTGATAGTATCACTTAGGAGGATGAACATAAAACTAGCAAAGAGTAAGCTAAGCAATTAATATAGTGGGGGCAAAGTATGTGGGACTGGAGGAAAACAGAAATCCGATTTAAGGAAAGTTGCTGAGAAAGTCTTATAAAAACTGACACAAAAAGGAGTTCTTCAGTCCATGCATCTTAGCATAATAAAGACATTTTCTTTCATTACATGATTTAAATTACACCACTGACTATTTTCAAACTTGTGGTCACATGAACTTGTATAACTAAATTAGCCCAATTTACTTAAAGTATCATTTCTGACAGGCTACTTAAACCACACTTTAAAGTGAATTAAGCTAAATCAAATCAAGGCCACATTAACTCTGACAGAGGGTGTGCACATAATGTATCAATGTAGTCCAACTGATCCTTATTGAATGACTGATGTGGGCACCCAAGCGTCCCTGGTAGACAAAATGTAGCAATTTGAGACATGGAAGCACCACCACGACTCCCAATGTAGATGGCAAAGTGTACCCCATAGGATTTCCCTTTAAGGGAGACCTGTACTGCTAATAATATACCAAGGAGTTGTGACAGAGAAAAATGCATTTTTTTCACCATCATTCCTCCAGCTGGGTCCAAAAGAACATTAAGCTCTTGTTAGATGTGCCCCTCTGGGGGCAGATACTAAACTTGCAGATGGTTTCCAGTGACCCAGAAAAGCCTTCTCAGTTTATTAAAATGCACTAGTCTAGGGTTCTAAAATCAAGGTGGGAAACCAAACTTAATACCTATGGCCAGGCTGGCAGCATTTCTCCCTTTTCAGGTCATGAGTGTGAGAGAGCAGGTGAGTGCTGCAGCTGACCTGTTATATCACCTAATCCTGGCTTTGGCAAGCCCAGAGAGAAATAATAGTAAACAGGGAAGGCTATAAATGGCTCCAGAAATGACATCTTGTTTTTATATACTTTTCTTTGAGTTGTTAACAGTCAGGCGCCACTACTACTGAAACTTATCGTTATTAAAACCACAAATGGGATCAGTGTCCAAAAGGTTTCCCCTAGCTGGTTTGAAGGAAATAACAAAGTCTAACCCATAGACACCAAAGAGGAATAAGTGGGGGAAAGAAAGAAAAAAAAAAGAAGGAAAGACCAGAGAGATATTAGAACGTAGTATATAAAACTGGGTTTTAAAGGTCTCTTATAAGTCAGTGCCCCAGACACTGATAAGGATAAATTGTAGTTTACAGAAGTGGTTTAAACAATGAAAATGAAACAGTGCACTATCTGGGGAAGGCTCCTACCAGCTCAGCTGACCAGCTTTATGGAAGAGGTTTTTAGATTTGGCTTTTGAACCCCAGTGAAACTGCCTGGACAATGATAAAGTGACAACTTGTGAAAAGAGAGATCTTGATGCTAGTTTTGAAAGCACAGAAATTGTGCTCTTGAACCTGGTGATCACAAGAGGTCTACCAAATTCTGTTTCTCCTCTCCAACAGTGGGCTAGAACCAGATACCTCATGGAAAAGTTCTAGAAACCCTAAAGTGAGCAGTTATAGCACAGTAATCGTGTTAGGAAAAATACTTTCAGAAACCCTGTTAGATAATTGGCTTCATCATGAAGCAGGGTACTTTGTGTTCCTACAGACGTGTTCTTTTTTTCCCCTGTGCTTTTATGTATAATAACATAATTCTGTGTTTTCTCATTCTGATTGAATACATCTACTTTCTAAATTCTGCTGAATTTCTGGCCTCAAAAGTATCTCGTATTCTGTGATCTAATTGTATGTATTATTAAAAAAAATCCCATCTTTAAATTTATAGCCTATCACAAAATGCACTAACTGCAAAACTGAACACATTGGAGTTTTGAATGAGTTTCATTGTAGCAAAAATAATTTTAGATAACATAATTTCATATGTTATTCTTAGCCTCTTTAGATCAAGCAGTGGAGTGTCTCACTGTGTTGTCCCTAAATCATTCTCTCTGCCTATCCTTGAAATATTTATATCTAAGACATAGCTTTTAAAGACAGAAGAAAAGACAGAGAAGTGGTCCATGTCCATATAATTTTGTTGGAGATGTTAATAGTTAAATTGTAACATCTTGTTTGTCCTTTTAAATTGTGGCTGCTTGGAGTATATATTAAACTTGAGTTGTGAATAGCCACCTTCAGCTCTTTCCTCCAGTGGAATAAAGGCAGGTTATGCATGTACAAGTGGTTCATTTAATTTGTGTTCTTCTGCATTTGTCATTAAAACCATTGACAATACTACCAGTCTTTTTTAAAAAAAAAACCTCCCAGGATTACATCCTGGGCTGGTATTTTTCTAATGGTGAGGGAAGAAACTGCAAAGTAATTTGGACATTTTAGCCCCATCAGCTTCTGGGGAAGAGGAGCCCAGCGGGCTTGCTTCCAGCCACAGGGAGAGCTCTGCCTCTCCCACATCGCTGGGACAATGGCCATTCCCAGACAAGCTCCCAGACAAGAACATGGTTCAGGACTTTTCTGCTCATTCTTACTTGCGTGTACAGAAGGGTCAATTCTGATGCTCCCCATGAACTTCCTCTCCTGAGCACAAGGGTTGCAAAAATGCCCGCACAGGGGTGGTACGGTCACAATGACACAGCTGTCACCTGTTCAGTCGCTGCTCTCTGAGGCAAGGCTGCTACACAGTGTAACCTCATTAACCCAGGGACGCGGGCACAGCGCCAAGCCCGGCTGAGTTACGAAGCATTTGGACAACCCTCTCAGGTACATGGGGTGATTTTAGGGTGTCCTGTGCTGGGCTAGGAGTTGGCCTTGATGACCCTTGTGGGTCCCTTCCAACTCAGCATATTCTGTGATTCCCAAATTAGGGTCTATCCCCCACAGCCGTAGCCCTATTAGCCCTGGCTGTAGACACCTGCTCATCTCCAGCCTACATCGAACCACAACGAGCTGACACTCCTCTTGCCATTTTGGCTCTTCAAGGTGCCTCGCTCCTCTCGCTCTGAGGTGCCCCCGGGCCGGGAGCGGCTGCCCAGGGCCCGGCCCACCGCCTGCTGCTGCCAGCTTGGCCGCCGTGCTGCCTGCAGCCCTGCCCCGGAGCCCGGCACGCCGCGCCCGCACAGCCCCTTCCCGCCCGGTGTGCCCGGCTCGGCCGTGCCAGCCCCGCTCGGTGTGCCCGGCTCGGCCGTGCTCCTTCCAGCCCGGTGTGCCCGGCTTGGCCGTGCCAGCCCTGCCTGGTGTGCCCGGCTCGGCCGTACCAGCCCTGCCCGGTGTGCCCAGGCTCGGGTGTGCTAGCCCCGCGCGGTGTGAGGGGGCTCCGGCCGTGCCAGCCCCGCGCAGGCGGCCCGGCCTGGTGGCGGGCGGGGGCCGGGCGGGCCCGGGCGCGGGACGTGGC